>JBBUKS010000029.1:5227634-5253566 GCA_038050645.1 Hedychium gardnerianum
TCCGTCCCAGGACCAACACGGAGGAGGTAAATCACGGGAGCTAGTCTAGCCAGCCCGAACAGTGACTAGTGCATAAGAATAGAAGTCATATGATGAATAATCAAAGATCAAGATTAATTAAATCTGATCGAGCCTATCAACTTCTGATCGGACATATGTTATATAATCGATCGAATATATTTATCATCATCCCGATCGAAATCGCTGATCAAATTCACCTCAAGTTTCGATCGGGCGTATGTTATACGATCGACCGAATACATCTATCATCACTCTGGTCGGAAGCGGTAATCAAGATCACAAGTCAGAATCAAAGTTGCCAACCGGATGCGCCCTACGAGGCGATTGAATTAAATTATTTTTCCGATCGGGTCTATTATACAACCGACCGGAATGATCTTACCATTAGCCCATACCTCTAACATGCCTGTAAAGTCTAACTTGAACGCCAACAGTACTACCAGAACACTCCCCAACTGTACCTCAGATACCCCTCGGAAGTACGGAGAATGACAGGACTTTCGTATCATGATATGCTCACCCATGCCTCAACAGTACGAGACATTAATGCTGGTCGTACACCCCCGAAGGAGTATATAAGGAAACGGGAACCATTGGTGCAGGGGAGATTTTTTCTCTAAATCTAAGACTTCTCGAATTACTGTTTGTAACTACTTTAGCTACCTCCGTTCGATCAAGTCTGACTTGAGCGTCGCAGCGGGATCCTCAGGTCTCTCGCTTGGAGCTCCCTTTTAATCCTCCGACTCTTTTTTTATCCCCGCAGGGCTCAAACATGGGAGACTAATACGACGCGCCCCATCCAATTACGTGATTCAGAAGACCGACGAACGCACCCTACTCGGCTAAGTGGTTCAGAAGACCGGCGAACGCGCCCTACTCGGCTAAGTGGTTCAGAAGACCGGCGAACGCGCTTTACTCGGCTAAGTAGTTCAGAAGACCGGCGAACGCGTCCCGCTCGACGACTTGATCCAGAAGACCAACGAACGCGTCCTGCTCGACGATTTAATCAATATTTTTCCAACTCATAAATGATTCATCCCTCGATCAACCAATGCTTGCACCATCTTCTTCTACAAGTTGTGTGCAAGATTCACCATCACCACCCCTTCCTCCTACAAGTTATGGGCAAGGTTCTCAATCGCTGTCTTTCTCCATCGCCTCCACTGTCTTCCAAACAGAGTGACGGTCAAAGGACGTAGTCCTGTGAGGTTTAAGTTTAACCGCATCAGACTTAGCTGCATTGCATTGACTTGAGTTGGTCAAATTTCAAGTTGCTGAAACAGAGCAAGTCCAGAGTTCTGCTTGTCTATCTCTCTCTCTCTCTTTTTCTGTTTGTCTGCTTGGATAATTTGCAATTATTCATGACATTTTGACTTTTCTGCTTATAATTTGATTTTTCAATTATTGACCTGTTCAAGTTCATAAATAGAACAGTAGATATTAGGTGAAGTCTTTAAATATGCTTTGAATTATTGAGAAATGAACAATAGCTTTGTTAGTAGAAATTAATTGATGCCGCCAGCAACTGCATTCTCCAATACAAAAACAGAGAGCATAAATTGAGCATATCCATTGCTGATTCTACTATACTTGTTTACTAAATCCATTAGCCGGCGGATTTAACAACACGATCTCTCTATCTCTTATCTTATATAAATTGCAACGCAATCTTGCGATTGAATTGAATCGATCATGGATAAAACAGTAGTGCTCGTCACCGGCAGCGGAAAGGGCGGAATTGGATACGAGTATTGTAAGGCTTTCGCCGCCCTCGGCTGTCGTGTGTTCGCCTCCGACATCCCCAGCCGCCTTCCGGACCTCGCTGGCTTGCCGGTCGGCTCTGTCGAGCCGCTCGAGCTCGATGTCTCCTCCGACGCCAGCGTCGCTGCCGCCACGTCCCGCGTCCTCTCCGCCTGCGGACGCGTCGACGTCCTCGTCAACAACGCCGGCATCGGCGCCACAGGGCCGCTGGTGGAGCTCAGCCTCGAGTCGATCCGGCGCGCGTGGGAGGTGAACGCGCTGGGTCAGCTCCGGGTGGTGCAGGCGGTGGCACCCATCATGGTGGCGCAGCGGAGCGGGCGGATCGTGAACGTGGGGAGCGTGACTGTGGCCGCCGCCACGCCGTGGGCGGGGGCGTACTGCGCGTCCAAAGCGGCGGTCCACGCGATGACGGACACACTCCGAATGGAGCTCCGCCCCTTCGGGGTGCACGTGATCAAGGTGGTGCCCGGGGCGGTGCGTTCGGGGCTGGGCCGGGCCAACGCGGAGCGTCTAGCGGAGGAACGCGCGAGGTGGCGGATCTACGCGGGGTTCCGGGAGGCGATCGCGGAGAGGGCCGCCGCGTCGCAAGGGGCGGCCGCCACCGACACGGCCGTGTTCGCGCGGCACGTGGCGGCCCGGGTGCTGCGTCCGCGGCCTCCGAGGGAGATCGTCTTTGGCCACATGGCCGGCCTGTTCACAGTGCTTGCCTACTCGCCGCTTTGGCTCCGCGACTGGTACCTCGCCAAACGATTCGGGTTGAACAAGCAACCGTGAAAGTATTTATTAATTACTATGAGAACTAATGATTAATAATCATTGTTCGAATTAATAATCATTCATAATTTATCCCTTTGATATTGCCACAATGAGATAAAATAGATGAGTCTCCACGGGATAAACTACTGACTAGTGTATGAAGTGTTATCATCATAACGTATGAGAATCAAATCCTGGCTAATAGCCAGGTTCCTGCCCTCCCTTATGCATTAATCACTGTTCGAGCTAACTAGATTAGTCTCCGTAATTTACCTCCTCCGTATTGGTCCTGAAACAAACTGGCGGGGACGTTGGAGACGAGCGTTTCGCCTTTTATGCCACCACCATGAGATAAAATAGATGAAATCCACACGGGATGGACTGATGGCTAATGCATGAGGTGTCATGAGATCTGAGGGTCAAATCCTGACTAGTAGTCAGGTTCCTGTCCTCTCTGTCACTGTTCGGGCTAGCTAGACTAGTCCCCGTGATTTACCTCCTCCGTGTTGATCTTGGAACGGACTGACGGGGGCGTCAGGGACGGACGTTTCGCTTTTTTACCACATGAGATGAAGTAGATGAAACATAAAATAAATATATATTCTTTTTCGTCACCGAGATTGATTTTCTCATAATTTTTTTTGCCTAAAACAAGAACAAATAAGATTAAAACCCTCTCCATTAATTCTTTCTTCTAAATCTAATCTTAAGTTGTATCCATCCATCACACGGCATTGAAACGATTCGTCTGAAATGCAGCATGGGAGACGAAGCTCGCAGAGCAGACAATGAACATGCTGTTTGAGTGATGACTTCTTCACGAAAGCAGTCGTACAGAGACATCAGCAGCAGCAGCAGCAGCAGCAGCTGGCAAACAGAGTACAGAACACACAATGTGTTTATGCCTTTCCTTCAACACACACAATGAAATTAAAGGGTGGCAGAGAGAGTACAGAACACACTGGAGGAGTAGCTAGCTGCATGCTGCCATCTGATCTCACACGACTTCATCATAATCACTCTTCTCATATATCTATCAATCAGGTCATTTAACATGTTTACGGACAGGTAAAATTAGATATCGATTACTTGAAAGAGTACTCAACGCCCTAATATGCATGAAAAGTGACTTTCTTTGAGCTTCTCTTCCTCACCCTTCGCCAACTACAGAATCGATTTATGTGCATGTCATGTGATCAAAGGCACAGAGGGAGAAACTAACTGAAACACGGTAACACAAAAAGGAATGAGAGGTAAATATAATAGTCATGTTTACATTCTTCTCACTGTTTCAGTTTCTGAAAAGACTGTTAATGTAACTCGCCAATATTGTCACGGGTTCTCATCAGCGCATATGCTCTTCTTCTTCTTCTTCGGGAATTATATTCACGGTAGGAAGCACAACTATGTCCATGTTTATTCCCTTTCTGAGCATCGAATTTTCCTTGCAAAATGAAAGAATGAAGTACCATTCGACAGGCCGACACTGAGACGATCTACGCCTTCACGATGAGGAAGTTTTACTTGAATCTCGCTCTTCTCGACGAGCTAATATCGGTAATACGAAATTTCTTTGGGTACTTCAGTCGATTTGCTCACCGATCAGATCAAGACCCACCAGTAGGAATGAAATCCCCTGGAAGAGAAGGAAGTAGAAATGGATACCCTGGGCCGACAGCAAGCTTCGAGCCGAAGCAGTTAAGAGAAGGAAGGCAAGCGCTAGCTCCTTTTGGTAAATCCTGTTATGCTTCTTGGACTTCTTTTTTGGTCCGGGATCAGGCACGGAGGAGTCTCGAGGTTGCTCGGCCGCCTCCTTTGTCATAGACACGAGATCGCTCTCTGAAGATCGGCCAGACTTTTTGGTGACGACCCATTCGTAAGCACTGCCGAGCTGGAAGAGGCCGGAGATCATCGCGTTGAACTTGGTCACCGACATGGTGTTCTCGAAGAGAAGATAAGGGACAATAAATGGGAAGGATCTCGGAGCCGGTAGGATGTTCAGGACTGACATTGTGGCAGGAACATAGCAGACGACCCATGCTGGGAGCTCGGCTTCAGGAACGAACATTGTTAGGGGGAGGATGATGCAGAACAGAGTGAAGGAATAGAATGGCAATATGAGCTTCCGAAGGAGGAAGAAGAGAAATATCAAGTTGGATTTCTTCCAGAATCCAATCTGCAATTAAAATTTGTTTAGATGCATTGCTATATTTTTCATGTTCCAAAATATGAACGATACCTCCGATTTGATAATGTCGGGCGAGCATAGCCTAAATAATTGCATAGGACCCGAATGCCAACGATGTTGTTGCTTTCTGTAAGCTTCATATGATTCTGGCAACTCACATTGGCACTGAACAAGGAATTTAAGTATGAGAAAGTTAAACATCTTTGAGAGAATTCTGTAAATTTAGGAAATAGCTGCAAAGCCAGTAAACATCATCATCATCATCATACCTCCACATCATTAAGGAAGACAAACTTCCACCCTTTGAGATGAGCTCGAACTGCAATGTCCATGTCCTCGACCGTGGTCCTCTCCAGCCATCCTCCTGCATCTTCTAATGCCTTGATCCTCCAAACTCCGGCGGTGCCATTAAACCCGAAGAAGTTGATGAATGCCCCGTTTACCTGTTGCTCCACTTCAAAGTGGAAGCACATGTTGATGTTCTGCAACCGCGTGAGCAAATTCTCGTCTTTGTTAACAAAAGACCATCTAGCCTGGACTAATCCCAAATCCTCATTGTCCTGGATTCCCAGTGGAGGAATAAATTGACATTAGTTTCAATAAGCCTAAAGCCTAAAGCCAAAGGAATGTAAAATTGGAAACACACCGTGAAATGAGGCACAGTACGCTTTAGGAAGTCAGGCATGGGTTGGAAGTCGGCGTCGAAGATGGCAACAAACTCATAGTCCTTGACATAGCTACAATTCATGGCTGATTTCAGGTTACCTGCCTTGTAACCCAACCTAAGCTCCCTGTGCAGATACACGATCGGAGCTCCATGCTGCTGCCACTTCTCCACTTCCTCCTTGATCAATGCTTGCGTCGACGGATCATCGGAGTCATCCAAAACCTGAACCATGATGTTGGACCTCGGCCAATCTAAATTGCACACTGCAGCTATAGATTGCTGATACACCTGCAGCAAAGTCTCGAGCAAAATGACAACTTTTAGCTTGGGTTGAAACTCTCTCTAATGGAACCCAAATTACCAAGATCGAATCTTTTTGAGAAAACTTACTTCTTTTTCATTGCACATTGGTATCTGGACTAGCACCATGGGGTAGTCCTCGCCCCCGGATTCGACATCGTCGGAGGAGGCTCCGATGGGGCGCTTGGGGATAGGCTTGATCCGTTTGAGGCGGATCAAGAAGCAACCGACGCAGAGGATGAGGCGATCGGCGCTCTGGATGAGGAAGAGGATGACGCAGGCGTCGGCGAGGAATTGGAGCGCTGGAGCGATGTACTCCACCCGGAGGCTGACCCACCCGGTGTAGAGCGATTCCAGGAGCGCCCGGACGGTAAAGGAGGTCGGAAGAACCATCCGAGGCATCTGCGAGGCGGCAGCGCTCAAATGCCAGCCTTTGAGGTAGGCGGCGGCCTCGAAGCACAGGAGGAGGATGGACATCCAGAGGAAGATCTTGATGAAGGAGTAGAACCTGGAGCGCAGGAGGGGGCTCTCCTCCTCCGGAGAGGACGAAGCGGCGGTGGCAGCGGCATCGGAGTCCGTCCGCCCGGACGCCACGCGGCGGCGGACGGCAGACGCGAGGCCGACGGCGGCGGAGGCAAGGGAGGTGAGGCACCCCGCGGCGCGGTGCGCTTTGAGGAGGAGGACCCACGTGATCTGCTTCGCGTTCTTCTTCCGCGAAGCCCGTCCCCCGCCAGCGTCGTACTCATCGTCGTCGGGGGACGATATCTCCGCTATGGACCAGTTGGGATTCTCCATCTTGACGACCACCGGCGTCCCCCGGTGGGCCTCCTTGTCCCACCACCCAAACGATGGCGCCATTGCCTCGGCCGTCTACCGCAGGCGACCAAGATCGCGCCTTTCCAATATTATCCGGCGTCAGGAACGGATTTCCTCCACGTATCCGAAATATCAGCGCGAGCCAAGACAATGCGACTTCCTCCGGCGAGAGAAAAACAAGAAAGGGCCGCTTTTTACCTCCAAATCAGAAAGAGGAAAAAAGCCACCCCAAAATGGTGCACCTTCCTCTCAAAATCGCCTCGCCGTGGCCTCACAGCTTCTCTCTCCGCCAATCACAGCTCGGAATCTGGCGAACTCGCCGCTCTCCTTCCTTGCAATAAGAAGGGGCCGGGAACGACAGAGCCCGCCAGAAGAGGAAAAGTGAAAAGAGGAAAAAACAAGCAATAAATCAATAGAGAGAAAGAGTAATAGAATAGGAAAAGATCAAATTGGAAGGATTTTTATGGTTTCATCATGATTACTGAGATAAATTTATCGCCATGAGAAGAAGGAAAACAACGGGGGAGGAAGAAGAGATGCTTCCAGCTGGAAGAAGGAGATGCAGAAACGACATCGGTGCAATAATACAACATTTTAATAACGAAAAACAAACAAACAAAAAAAAACTCTTTTTCTGTTATTGTGCATTTTTTTTAAAACCAAAAATGCATACATCCTAACGATATTTATCATCATGCACTTCTATAATTCTTTAAAATGGAGAAAAACATATCTAATTTTTAATTTATACTATAAAAACTAAATCAAAATGTTTTTGTTCTGTTTTTAGCTTGATTGTTCAATAATGAAAAGTTTATGAGCACCGACAAGTGAATTTGATTCGGTACTAACGGTGGTAAATCTGAAACGTTCATTTTCAGCATCTCCGTCAGTTCGTTCCAGGATTAATATGAAAAAAATAAATCACGGAGACTAATTTAATTAGGTCGAACAGTGACTAATATATGAGAGAGGACAGAAACCTGACTACTAATATTAAATTTTATAATGATAATATTTTATATATTAATTATCAATTCATCCGTATTTAATTCGGTACTAATAATCTTGCTGCTGATTGTTAATCAATTAATTAGCACGCCATTACTATTTGAGCTAAAGGTGTCTCCCACCTTTCACATGACAACATTCAATCCAACGCTGTTGCATCATCATCTTCTTCTTCTTCTTTTTCATGAATGTTAATGTCGAATGGTTTGAATGTGGCAAAGGGAAATTGTTCATATTAATTAATATTTGCACAGAATTTACGTGAGAGAGGGAGAAGAAAGTGTGTGTAAATTTAAATGGATGTAATTTTGTGGTCCAAATGCATCAATTGCATCCACCAAACAATATGTCCCTGTTAAAGTAAAAGGTATTCTCACGTGTGTAGTATAAATTTATTATAATAAAATAAAAATTAATTTTTATGAATATATAATAAAAAATGAAATCGTCAACTACCCCTATACTATATGAAAGAAGATAAATTATTGAGACATTTGTCTAACGCAATGGATAATATGTTCATTGTTGCGCTATGATACGATGGAAAGAAATGATACATATTTTCGGATAATAAGTGTTTAAATCTTACTTTAAACATATTACACTTGAAGAGTTTAAAAAATTTATATCATTGGGTCGTTCGAAGATTCATTTGTGCTTTCTTTTATAGTAAAAGGTAATTATGTTTATCTCAAATATTTCTCATAATATATCTTTAAATTATATAAAAGAAGATAAATTATAAGATCAATTTATAACTAATCACTAAATAGTTAGAGATAGAAAAAAAAATCTCTAAAGATATATATTCATCACAAATTAATTTATATTTTATTATAATAAATTTATTATTCAGAATTTTATTTGTGCTTTTTTATTTATTGTAAGGATGGATGAAATTTTGTAAATGTAATCGAATGGGACAGTAAGAGTTGGATATGCCCGTTGTTATGCGGCTCGGATGCGATACGAGCGATCGATTGCTTCCACGTGGTCCTTTGCCGCAGCGGCGTCAGTTCACCAGTGAACATGCGCCACGCGTCCCCATTTGAGTACGGAGTACCGAATCCCGCCTTTCTCGTTCCTCTTTCTCGTTCTTCCTCTTGACGCTCAGTATTCGATCGTTTCCGCTGTGCGTGTTTCCCTTTCTCCTTGGATGGCTCCTTGTTCCGCACTTCGATCTAAGCCGTCGCTCAGGTATTTCGTATTACGATCGCAACCTTTTCCATAGGAAAATGCCCTTTTGGGGGTTTCTATTCGTCTTGTCTAACCATTACCCAACTCGGGAAAGTTTCCGCCGAGATGCCTATAATTAGAGAGTTTGATAGGGTGGATTGTTCCTTTTCCTTGTTTTCTTGGACAAAACTTGTTTAATTTTACTTTTGGCGTCCATGGAAGTGAATCCTGCATGCAAAACGA
The DNA here is from genome assembly GCA_038050645.1 of Hedychium gardnerianum. Lineage (NCBI taxonomy): Eukaryota > Viridiplantae > Streptophyta > Magnoliopsida > Zingiberales > Zingiberaceae > Hedychium > Hedychium gardnerianum. The sequence goes on from JBBUKS010000029.1 coordinate 5,236,574, forward strand.
TCTTTGCCAGTGAGCGTTAGTAAGAATAGCAATTTTGTTTCTGAAGAGTTGGAATTTTTGCAGGTGCCATGCTGCCTAGGAAGTAGTGATTGTTCAATGGGTGCGGATGCATGCTGATACTAGGAACTAGGAAGTGATGAAGCTTTCTGCAGCCTGGAGAGATTTGTTCCTTGGCCGAATTGGATTTCGAAAGCTTGGCAATGAACGGAAGAGGAGATCCTATCAGCTGGGGGATTTAATTTGATGATAATATTGATGAACAACTCTTGGATTAAATTCACTATGTACGATCTATAGTCATATTTGTCTTGAAATTGTTGGCGGCTGATGTTTTGGTATCAACGAGAGGCCTCAAAACTTGTTGCCTGATCCAGAGCTAACAATTTTTGTTTGGGCAATTTGTGTGCAGGCTTTGGGTACATTGTCTTGCCGTCCATATCATATCAATTTCAGCTTGTATTCTTAATTCTCTACTTTGTAAGAAGTTAATTTTATTGAGTTGATTTTCTGCTATCAACTTTCTTTCAAAGTAGAAGGTCATTATGCAATTCTATACTGACTCTTGAGAATGCTCGATATGCAGGAGTATAAAGTCGTCATTTCTAAATTGAGGCAGTTTCATATTACTCGTTCATTTCCCAATTCTAACCAATTTACTGTGCTTGTTCGTGGAATTCCAAGATCAACTGAAGAGCCACCAAGTGATACTGTCAGGAATTTTTTTCACCCAAGTTACCTTCCATATCAAATAATGTATTGGGTTGGAAAGTACAAAAAAATAATGGTATGCAATCTTATCGCATCTATTGCTTTTGATGGGCCTTATGAATTGTTCTACCCTAGTCATATATATGAATATTTCAAACTCAATATGGATGCAAGGACACTTATTAGTCACCATGCCTGCCACTTTGTTTGTTTTCCTTTTACTTCTGGTCCTATGGGTTGGCTTCTTTGTCATTTTCACTCTCTTAAAATTGATAACATCTTGTATGGTTGTAGTTTACAGTCAAAACATCTGGGTTAATGTCTTTATCTCTTTATGCATGCATGTGTAGATGCTGCTCCCTATATATCTGCAATCTTTCTTTCATGGTCTTCTTTGCTAAATAAAAACTTGCATTTCACTAACATTTTTCGTCTTCCAGAGCAGTGCAGAAAAAGTTTATAGGAAGTTGGTGCACTTCAACAGTTGTGCTCATGATAAGAGATTTCGACTTAAAATTTCCAGGTGTGGTCTTCGTGGAGGAGCATCAAATTCTTTCCAGTAGTTTCGCAGTCAATATGAGAGTAACAAGAAAATGAACTGAGAAAAAAAGGTGATATGCAATTGGGAAGTAGAACCCATTGCTGCTGCTTCATTTTTGCAGTTATTGTTTGAAGTACCATGGAATGCTGGTTTCTTCTGCCATGCAATATTGTATACTTTGAAATGATTCCAAATCGGTCTCCTTCGTGTAGCATAGAAATGACATTATTATAGGCAAGAAAACATGAAATTATTTATGGAATAAAAAGTAGACTATATGCTATATAACCTCTAAAGCACTGATCCTAGATCCAAACTACTGGCAATAGTTAAATCGAGTCCATCTGTCATGCAAAATTATTGAAATTAACTATAAGTTGCTGGTTTACTTTCTCCTTGGATATGTTGTGTATTGTAACAAGGTAAGTATCATGCTTTAGACTCACAAAATTCTAAAACAACAGAGCCACTAGTGGTACGTGTTAATGCCTGAGGAAACTGTGTTTTACAGTGACTTTTGTTTTATTTCTTTCACATCTGAAATTCTTTGAAGGAAAGATTGGATCAAGCACCTTTAGTTGGTTATGCACATGCCGTAGCAGATTTTGTTCCAGTTGTCAGTTGAGATATTCATTGACCACAAAATATTGTATAATTTTTTCTAAATACTGTTCATAAAATTTAAACAACATATGATGTCAAGTCTAGTTTTCAGCTTCAGGCAAAGCAACAGTAGGTCGTTTTTCAGCTTTTGAGTAATATATTTTATATTCAGAAACAAATGTAATTGTTTAAATTGATCTTTCTATTGGCAGATCATGTATGTTTACAGTGCAAGATACGAAACTGGCGGGAGAATGTGACCTATTGTTCACAACACAACAATTTTTTTGCAAGTAATGGCACAAATATTTGATCTCGGTGTCTTTGGTTTCAAGGAATGGACTGTTGCTTCAGGGTTCATGATTCCCCTTGTGATCTTAAACCTGCTTTTTAATGAGTACTGAAGGCAGCGGTTTCATCCACTGTTCACTAATCTCCTAGCACAGGTTTGTATTTGTATTATATATTTTTTTTTGCATGCCTTTTAGCAGATCATTAACTCAAATGCTAAATGATATCGTTGACCTATTTGATGACTGTTTCTAATGATTTTTTCCTTCTCACAAGACTTGATCGAGATGGCTAAGGAAGATGAAGAAACTGGAAGAATGGAACAAATTCACGAGCAACTGTTTTCTGCCTACTGCCAGCTCCCTGCAGAAAGCCCAAATAGTTGGCTCTTCTCACTGCAGAACAGGAGTCTGGCAAAGGAAAGGGCAATAGCTTCTTGATTGTCTGGCTATACTGGTTAGTACACAAGATTATATCAATCTTTTTTTTTTGTTTTTTTTAAATTTGCTTTAGTCCACACCTGTTCTTGAATGTCGATATAGATTATGGAGGAATATCCAGAAATGCATAAAGGAATTTCGCAGTGCCATCTCCTTTCATTACAACAACTAGCAAACCTGTAAGATCAGTTGCCATTGATATTAATGTTTTTTCATTTGTTTACAAATGTTGCATATTACAGTTGTAGAGTATAAGATCTAGTTTCTTGGGTGGAAAATTGGGCAAATGGATGAATTTTAAAATTTTAAAAATTAGGCTCGCAACGCGGCGTACCATGCTTAACCACTAGCTAGCTAGACCAATGTTGTGCTCAGCCCACACAACCTGTTATGATGCTACTTAGGAAGAGGCATAGAAATTAAAAGTGTGCTTACTTTTAGAGAGCATCTAAAAGCTTTTTCTTTATATTGGATTGTAATAGTTTGCTAGAAGGTAAGGTATGTAGAAATGATGGAAGTTTGTCCTAGAAGACCAAAGTATGTCATTAGAAAACAATGTCTTGGTGTTTTGCTTGTGCACAAGGTATTTATCCTAAAAGTCTCTTGATGCAAAGAAGAGTCTAAATCAGGAGGTGATTCAATTAGGGAGAAATCTAGTCAAGGTCTTTTTCCTCAAGTGCTATGTAGCTTAGTGCGAGAAGTTCTAGTATTATATTTACTCTAGAGGCTTATCTTATTGTATCATTTTAAAAGATGAATTAATGGATATTATGAGTGATACATAAGAGACATTATAGACTACATAGTAGAATAAAATTTCCATCCCACAGTATATGCATGGATAATGTTGTGTTTATCTTTTTCTTATTTTTCCTGTGTATATAGTAGTAACAGATCGCATTTTGCACTTGTTATTAACACTGTACTTGAATTGTTGTAACATACATACTCATATTTAATTCATACTCTAGTATTTTAGATGATGGTGAATAATACAATAATATGCTAAATGAAAATATAAAAAAAAATATCAATATGAATGGAGGTAGATTAAAAATAAATTAAAAGGTTAACAAATGAATTATTTAAATAGAAACTTAGAAGTATCCTCTCTTTACTAACCAGTCATTTTGAGAAGAATGGCAGTTTAACATTAATGAGTGCTTAGAAAAATAAAAAAAAATGGATGCTATGATAATTTTTCTAAATTAAAATGAAATATTAAATAATTTCTTTGTTTTCAGACCTTAAAGCTCACCTCCTCCTTTGTAGGGTGGCCCATGGCATGGAGAGTCTGAGCTGGGATGACAGCAATTACCCAACTACAAAACCAATGCCTTTGCATGCTTTCTCTATCACTTTCACTGGTTAGGGTGGGGTTGCAGCAGCCCCAAGTCCTTGGGATCCTGTGGAATGGCTCAATCACACCTAATGCATTCAAACTCTATTGCCTGTCTGCAACACAACAATTACACAAGTACGATAAAGAAACACGTAGAACTAAAACATAAACACAATGATGGATCGGTTTCAGAGAGTTGCATACTGAAAGAAAGATATGAACAACACAAAAGTTGATAGGAGATTAGAAGAACACAGAGTTGCATACTGAAAACTATCACGCAAACTCTGGTTTAAATATCAAGAGCTCCATAATCACTTTCATCTTTATTCAACTGTAATCATTGTTCTTTCTCAGAGCACTCAACAAAAGTTCACACAAGCATCACAACACACTACGAGTTACAAACTACTACTACATTGAACACATATTTATGGTTTTTTCTGTGGCCGTTTGTTTTGTACTTCTAGCGTAGCAAAAATATAACTAGAAGTCTGTTCAAAGTAAATAAACAAGCATAGCACACGCGATTGAAGCAAAAATGGAGAATTTTGCCTAAAGAAACAGTTCTAAACAAGAAGCAAACAACTGAGAATTTGGATGGATTGCGGTCAACGCAGCAAGTCCGGCGCGATGAGCTCCTTCCTGAGCTTGTGGCTGAAGAGGCGGCAGGCGTCGACGCTAAGGTCGACGGCGGCGGCCAGTGCCACGAAGGCGGCGGCGTCCTCGGAGCAGCCGACGTGCTGCACGCCGACCTCGACAGTGGGGCGGCCGCTGCGCCCCTCGCCGGCAACCGTCGAGGACATCACGAAGCCGCGGTAGCTGGAGAAGGGCCACAGCGAGTAGCCGAAGTCGCCACTGCCTCTAGGACTGCAACCCGGCGAGGTCGACCGGCTGAGGGACCTGCTTAGAGGCGAGCCGGCAGCGCCGGTGAGGTCGATGGTGAACGTTCCACCCTTGGTGGCGCTCAGGGTGGACTCGGCGAGGTTGATGCCAGCGCCCATGGCGGCGTCGGCGAGGAGCTCGAAGCGGTAGCCAAGGCCTCCGTCGCGCTCACGCCAGGCCTCGAGGCGCCCCCAGGGCTTCCAAGTGCCATCGCCAGGCCGGAGCACGAGCCATGCGCCGGGGTTGGATCGGCTCACCCTGTCGGTGCCTGTGGAGGCGACAAAGGGGGTCACCATGGAGGCGAGGGCCACGGGCGAACCGGAAAGGTCATGAACTGTTACCGACCACCCTTTCCTCTCCTTCCCCGTCCTCTCCCTCTCAGATCCGAACGACGAAAGCCAATTTCTAGAGCTCCCTGGTTCGTGATGCATCGAACTGAAACACAAATCACGTAAGAAGAATGCTTCCTCAAAACGGGCAAAATAGATATTTTGGCAAGAACCCTAGCAAGTAATTCGATTTCGAGGAGGAAAGAGAAGAAAACAACAATAGTAGATATATATTATGTAACGTTTTAAATGGTAATGTAGTATGAAAGGAACAAAATTCCAGTTTACATCGAGTAAGAAGGGATGATATCAGAGTGGCTAGGGCAGAACCTGGCGCTCAAATTGCGGTCGCCGGCACTGCGGCAGCAGAACTTGCAAGTGAAGACGGGCTGTCTCATTTGCCCCTGCACCTGGAACACTTGGGGGCTGCATTCCGGCTCCCCGTCGAACTCAAACACGAACCGCGGATCCGGCTCCGCCCTCACCGTGAGATACAGCTGCGGCAACGATGAGGAGACTTTCTTCTTCTTCTTCTTCTTCTTCCCTAACTCTATCCATCCGCTGTGGAACACAACGGCCCTGCCGCCCTCCGCGACCACGCCCTTCAGGTCCAGCGTCACCGTGACCTCGCCGAGGAGCCGTCCGGAGGTGACTCCGCACGTCGCACCCTGGCGTCCGGTGTAAACCGCGACCTTCAGCCTCGCGCGTCCCCTAGCTGCGGCGAAGACCGAGGATTTGCCAGAGATGCGGTCGAGGTCGACCTGAGAGAGGTTGAAGCGGGCGGAGAGGGAAGGGGATGGCGCGGCGCCGGAGAGATCCTCTGGGGTGACGAGAGGGACGGCGGCGTTCTGGTGGGGGGACTTGTCGAGGTGGATCTTGGCGAAGCAGGGAAAGGAGGAATTGTGGACGCCTCCGCCGGCGGGCGGGGCGGCGAAGGGGATCCTGAGCGCGAGGTTGCCGACCAGGACCCGGACAAAGGGGCAAGGGTCCATGGCGGCGATGGCGACGGAGCGGCGCTTGTGCGTTGATTTGATTTATCGAGCGCAGTGGTTGTTTAGGTGGTCGAAATGGAGAAGAAGACGAAGAAGAAGAACTGAGACAGGCTGGCAAACTGAGACAGACGAAAACCATGGGTAAGCGTGCGTGCGTACGTTCGTGCGCCAGGGGCCCCGCTTCGGGTGCGCTATGTGGTAAATTCTCTTTTATTTTAAAAGGGTTTTTTTATATTTTAAAACATAATAAGAATTTATTTTTAAAGAGTTTTAATATATTATTTATTAATTTTGACGTTGGTTATCAAATTGATAACAGTGTGTATGTTCTTTATCTTCTTTAATAATAATTTTGAGTACTTTGATGAGTTGTATTCGGATAGTGAACAAAATATGCACATTTTAATTAGTATGAAAATCCATCAATAATAAATCAAACATCGACAAGAGCAAGTTCCACTGATTTATGATTTATTAGTTTACCCCTAAACTTTGAAAAATAGCAAGTTATCCTCATAAATTGTCTCACTAACAAAGTTTACGGACCTCAGAGGGAGAAAGAAAATGTTATATTTTAAAATCTAAGGAAAACTATAAAAATTAATAAACTCTGGGGGCCAAGGTGAATTTTTTTTCTTCCAATAATTAAGATTATGAGATTTGTAGATCGCATTCGGATTACAGCTGTCTTCATCGTTTGATTTACGCTTAGTTAGCCGTACTTCCTCCTCAACCAACCCACGTGGCGGTGCCTTTTTGGTTGTTAAAAAATCCCTGAATCCTGTCTGATTTTTCGCACTAGTGAATAATTTTGACGTGGCAATTAAGGGTGCAATAGTAATTAAATAATTAAATAATGTTAAACTAAGTTTTGTCCATATTAAACACAAGTAGGTTCATTTAAGTTCAACTAATAATTAAATTAGACAAGATTAATCAAGTGGGCAGGACCATTAATGAGTTGGTCTCATCCTTATGAAAAATCAATTCATAAATATTTGTTTTGTTAAAAAAAAAATAGGACATGATAACAACTATTTAGCCCATATTATTTAATGTACTTTTATTTCAATGTAGAACAACCTTGTGAAGTGGGTCAACTTATCTACCATTTAATAAATCATATATTTGATTAACTAGTATTTAATCCCATCATTTAATTGAGTAATAAGAATGAGAGAGTTGCCCTTCATGGATTCCATATTAAAGAAATATTGTTATTTTTCTTTTATCATAAAATGCTTCTTGTTTTCTTCCATGCAAATAAATTAACTCTTAATTTTCTTTTTAATTCATAATTTAAATTTAGCAAAAATCAAATCAGCACCTATCATTTGACTTTTCGTCAAATTAACGTTTATTTTTTAAAAAAAAAATCAAGTGGGCAATTCTTTCATGTTGATATCTCAAAAATATTTTTAGCGTTCAGTACTATTACATAATAGCTGTTATATATTCTAGAAGATACGTATTAATTTCTACACTCTCAATCATAATATAAAAAATCATTATCGTAAAAATTAATAATTATTTTTTATGTCGTAGAAGTTAGTATCTAATTTCTATACACTCGATCATAATATATATCATTAATATAGAAATTAATAACTAGTTACTATAATATGTAAAAATTAATACTTATCCTCATGGGATGAGTTGTTGGCTAGTACATAAAGCATTGTCATAATAAAATATAGGGATTAAATCCTGGTTAGTAGTCAGGTTCTTGCCCTTCTTATGCATTAGTCACTGTTCGGGTTGGCTAGACTAGCTCACGTGATTTATTTCCTCCGTGTTGGTCCTGGGACGAACTAGCAGGGGTGCTGAGGACGAGTATTTCACTTTTTGCCACAGCCTACAAATTAATACTTAACTTTTATAATTATAGAAATTAGCATCTAATTTATACATATTTGTATAAGCTAGTAGCGAATTTTTATATGATCAAATGATCAAATAGTATTAGAGTATTTTGAATAATTCAAATTAAATGGAATGTCTATTTAACTTCAATAAGAAATTCAAATTAAAAGATGGACGCTCATTTGATCTTGTCCATTTTAATTTGAGTGAATTAATCAAATGAATAAAAAAATAAAAAAAGAATATCCTAATACTTAGGAGGTTAAATAAATTTAATATTTATAAATAAATTTAATATTTAATTTAATAAAAATTTATTTATGTTCCTTCAATACACATAATATCAATTAAATGAACATGTTTAAATTACTCATTAAATTAAACAACAAACTTTATAATATTTAGCACATTAATATTCGTGAATAATTTTAATAAATAAATTTTTTATCAATATGATAAAAAAATAAAAAAGAATTTTAAAATCAATAGTTTTTTATATTATTAAATTCATTAATCGATCAAATAAATTTAAAATATAAAAATTCTAAACAATTAAATAAGTTTGTATTAAAAAATTGATAATATCTGATAAATTAAGTTTAAGTCAAGCATAAATCAAACTCAAAATCAAAAAACAAAAACCAAACTAAATTTAAATAATTATTTTAAGAATTTAATTAGGTTTAATTTAACTGAATTTGATTATTTTATTAAATAAATTTAAACATCCAAAATTTAATTCAACTTATTTACCGTCCTACTAATACCGACGTCCGCATAAATCTGTTCCACTGAATAAATTAATAAAATGATTTAGCGTCACTTTCGAAAGTTAAATTAGTCGTGATTTATCTCATCCGTGTTAATTTTGGGACGGACTGATAAGAACGCTGGGGCGAGCGTTTCGTCTTTTGTCATCGTGTATACGCCAATGTAGTCCTCGAATAATAATGTAATAATTAAATTCTTCAGCGAATAATAAAAAATGTAAGATTCAATACGATATATCGTAAAAAAAAATTTCTCGGGAAAAACTGAGCCAAAATCGTGAGGATCGAATGATCCATGTACGCCCACGCATCCATTCGGACCATTCCCCAAATCTTAGGGCTAATTCTAACCGGATTCGTTGTCTTCAAATCTATAATGCCGAACTCCATCATCTTCCCGAGGGCGAATCTATCTCTCGCAAGATCCAATCTTGGATTCGTTGCGCCCCTCCGTTGCTTCCAGGTCGGTTCCTGCACTCTCGCTCTGTGTAAGAGCAATATGAGCTCGAGGGTCCGTGTACGCTGCGCGGCGGAAGACGACGCATTCTACATCAGAAGGTGCGTCGAATTGGCGAGGACGGCCATCGGGTGTACCTCTCCCAACCCCATGGTGGGCTGCGTCATCGTCAAGGACGGCAAGATTGTCGGAGAAGGGTTCCACCCTAAGGCCGGCCAGCCGCATGCCGAGGTACGCCGTTTAATATCTCCTTTTTTCGGGTATAGACTTCTATTTTCATGCCCATCGCGATTCAAGTTTCAATTGAAAAAAAAAATGGTTTGGTTATATGCGGTATTTGATTACTCTTATTACATGGTAGAGTTATCTATTCCAATTGCTAATATGGAAAGAAAAAAAAAGAGAACAGTGTGATGCCATTGACTGAATTTTCTGTCTTCTTTAATTGTTTCTCCAACGATGTCACCCTTTGTTTGTTAATAGTAATCTCGCTACCTGAATCAACAACGTTGAAGTAAAATGGAAAACATGAAAAATGTGCGTTTATGTGTTATTGTGATGAATCCTCTTTTCCAAGTGTTAAAATTTTCTTTGTAATTATGTAAATTCAAAGTTTGAAGCTTTTGGCAGCTGAGTTCTATGTATGAGTTGCTCTCGTAATGAAGATTTCATTATTTTTTTATTTTTTATGAGAGTCTGAATTCCTACAATCCTACCAACAAACTAACACTGAATGGTATTTTTGTATCCTTGTTGTAGAACAACAACGAAAATCACTTCTGTTGGAAACAAAAGTTCGGTTTTACAACAAACCATATTACAACCTCACTAGAAATTCAAGAAAAACTCAAAATTCTACGCAAAAGCAAATATTACCTTAAAATCAAGCTTAAATTCTCAAAAGAAGAAAAGTTTGTTGGCTGCCGATCATTCCTCTTTTAAAAAAATAGAAAATAAAACACTTGTCACTTGAAGAACTAGTAATGAAAGTTAAAAACTTTGTTTAATCAAAAAGGAAAACTAAACTAAAGGAATAAATAGTAATCTTGTTTATGTTCTTTAATAATCAAGATGATCCTCATAAACATTCAAAAGGAAAAAGATTTAGAGGATTGAAACACCAAATAAGTAGAATCATTCGATATTAGCAAAAGCGTTGTTATTACATAGTGGTCACAAGCATAGTTATTTACGACGTGAGGTGTCCAAAAATGCATAGGTACTGTGGAGCCTGAGGCACTAGGCGCAAGGTGAGGCGCACGCCTTATCAAAGTAAGGTGCTTTCGGTATAAATTTATACAATTCAAACATATATAAGAAATTTCTACCAACATATTTCACTAACAAAATTATAATCCATAAACTATTAAACAATAATGTAAATATAAAATTTACTAATATTCAAATATTGAAATAGTTTATCTTCATAATCAAAATCAAACTTCAAATTAAAGAAAAAACAAACTTCAAATATTGAAGAGCCATGTAGAGAGAAATAAGTTTGCAAGGGAGGTTGATGTTCATTTTCTAGGGGAGAGGTAGAGTCCTACAAGAAAAATGTGTGGCATGCATGCAACCTAATTAATGAGTTTGATGTTTTTTTTCTTGGGGAGTGGAAGAGTCACTCAAGAAAAATGTGTAGTATGCATGCAATCTAATTAAAGGTTGATGTTCATTTTCTAGGGGAGAGGAAGAGTCATGCTAGAAAAATGTGTCACATGCATGCAATCTAATTAATTTAAAGGATAATTAAAGATATGGGTTGGGCTTTAAAAAAAAAATTCAGTTCAATAAGGTGATGGAAATCGCGCCTTAAGCGCACCTTAACCTCTCAAAAGGCGCTTAAGCGCGCGCTTCTTTCAAGTATTGTGCCTGGGTAGTGACGGCGCAAATGTCGTGCAGCGCAGCCAGGCACGCGCTTTTCACAACTATGGTCACAAGAAAGTGAAAGCCAAAAGCTCCTTAAATTGTTGAGTGAAGAGGAAAATATGGGGCTTGGAGTGATTGTTGAGGAAGGGAGGGGACAGGACAATTGATAATGTTTTGCATCTTCATAATATTGTTTGTAATTCAACCGTAAGAATTTAATTTTCATATAAGTAAAAAATATCAATGTCAACTCCAAAAAAAGTACAGTACGAAGCTCCCGCTAATGTGGGGTACCGGAGAAGGGTCTATTCTATTCAGCTTTACCTAGGGGTGTAATCGAACCGAACCAAGTTGAACAGTAAAAGGCTCGAGCTCGGCTCGTTTTCCCTAAGCTCGAGCTCGGCTTGAGTTCGATTCGAGCTTTAATTCTTAAGTTCGAGCTCGGCTCGTAATGAAATTAAATAGATCGTGAACGGTTCGAGCTCGGCTCGAAAAAAGTTGGTTTAAAAATTAAACGAGCTTAGTTCGAGCTTTTTAAACGAACTTTTTTCGAGCTCGTTTAAAATAATTAGTTATAATAATTAATAAGATATTATATATATATATATATATATAAAAGATAAACGAGCCTCTTAACGAACACGTTCGCGAGCCTGTTAACGAACATGTTCGCGAGCCTATTAACGAACATGTTCGCGAGTCTTGTTCGATTTGCGTTTGGATGGCTTGGACTACATATCAAGGCCACAATGTGCCATCCTATGTTCCTTTTTGGCCAGTAAAGATCAAGGTGGCTAATTGGTCTATCAGTGGATTTGCTGGTTGTGAAAGTTTTGTTGCAAACTGCAGAAGTGCTAGATCATTTTTAGCCAATTTCAAAGGTTCCAGTCATAAGGGTGGAAACTATTTGAAACTGGATTGTCATCATTTGTGATTAAGTATAATGAGAATCTGTGGATATCTGCGAACAACAAAATATAAAATGAGTTAGAAGATATGTACAGTTCATTGAAGCATTTTTTTTCCCACTGAAGTAAACTATTGTGTGAAATTATTTTCTGATATATTTGAATGCAAACATTGTAGCTAGTGTTTTCGACTGCATTGTCTATGATTTCATTATGAGCTAGCATTTTCAGAGATTTGATGATTGAACACTAATTTTCTGTAATATTTAGGTGAAGGAACAGGCCTCCTCCGTCTTCATAGCACTTATCGACATGATCTAAAGATTTATAGCTCAGATGAGGGCCGTGTTCAGGTATTCTTTGGTTGATTAAATAAATTTTTGTTCTTTCAGTAGTTGCTTGGCATAATGGTAAGTGAGATCTGAGGACTCTGTTAATGTATTGGGAAGTTAGATCGACAGGACTTTCCGCTATTGAATGCAGGTTCAAATTCATATGACAACATTTTTGGTAGAGATTTAACTTTGTTGTTCCTACTCCAAACAGAGTATAGTTTCGCATCCAATGCGGTGTGAGGAAAACTCATGGTTAAGATAAAAAAAAAAAACTATTCTGCTACCATTGATCTTTCTTGATAATTCTTCATTTTTGTAAAAGTAGTTATTTTCATGAACCAATTTCTTCGCAGATGTCAGCAGCAGCTTTTGCAAAAGGCCTTCTTGATCTAGAGGGGCAGTTAACACCAATTCTGGTTGATATATAGCACTGTGTTTATCCTGTTAAAAAGATGTTGCATTTGCTCACATATGAAAGTCTTTGTTGCCTTAGGTTTCACTTGTTAGTAAAGACTCTTCAATGTTGGATGGACTAGAAGATGCCAGCAGTGAGATGGAAGAAGCTAAGGTTGGTTATGCCATACATATGATAATTTTGTATTTGTAAGACTAAAATGCACGTCTATCTCAATTGAAATGAGAATTATAATACTCGAAGTTATGGATTTGAGTGTTTCTTGGCTGATACTAGGATTTCCTCACCATGAAAGTTTCTTCCTTTTGACTATCGATTATCATCCTTGTTTAATTGATGAATGACAGAACCTTTTCAATTATACTGACATATACTCCTTATTTGTTGTCAGCATGGATCAGTTGAACTTAGATTTCTTTCTTAACTCAGTATGGAATTCTTTTCTTCCAACTCCCTGATTCTGTACTAGCTTGAGATTCTGGAAACTTTCATTATATGCTCCTTCAACTAACTTTAATATGAGAACAACTTCATTTGAGAAGTTATATTGTGTTTGATGCTCTGATCATTTTAAGCTGAAAACCAATGGAACTTTTGATGTCACAAACAAATTCAGTACCTGAGGCCAAGACACATACATTATAAAGTATTTAGGGCTTCAAAATCAGTGTTAGGTACTAGTTGAAGAAGTTAGATGTGTTGGTTTTGTACCTAAGTGAAGGAGTTAGAAATCCAGGAATTCATCAATAGCCTAAGTTTGACAAACATACTTTTCAAGAGCCAGTCAAGGTTAGCTTTGTTAAATTCATCAGTGTAAGAAGATTTCCAAATTATCTAATATAACGAGTCCTCGAAATAATTTAATTTTCACATGAATAATTCTTCTGAATTCTCAATGTTGGTTCAGTGAATTATCAGATTAAAATATATCCTTGTGGTATAAGAATATGATATACCTGAGTCGAGGCATTTTTGATTGGAGCTAATCCTTGCACTATTTTTATTTTTATTTCTATAAAAGATAATTATGATTATCTTGTAAGGATTAAATGCGTGATAAAACAAGTCTATTGAACTAGCTTCTCTCCTCTCATTATCTGTCAAGTGTCAAACACCAAACTTGCCCATGATCAGATGCATAAACACAAAAACTAGAGATAAATCACAAGCAGATCATCCGCCGTTGTCATCTATGATTAATCTTGGGACTTCACTTTTTTTGTTCCCTAATCATGCATTGATCATTGATGCTGGACTTTACACTAGTATCAACTTTTTTATAAAAAAGAACTCACCTAGACAACATCAACTATATTTTATTAGCATATCTACAATTCTTATATTTCAACTTTCATCTCCATTCACTTGCCTAAGCACTAACATGACTTTTCTTCTCCAAGAACTCAACTAGACAAGTTCAACTATATATAATTAGCACATCTACTAATCTTATATTTGTATCTTCCCTCTGCACTCACATGCCAAAATATGTAATATTTTGTCAAAAGGTTAGGTTCTCACTATATCAAATTTGTATTGGGTTGCATGTTCTGTTCGTGTAAACCTTTTCTGTATATGACTAAAGACCCATGCTTAGGCACATATTGTCAGCCATGTAATAGAAATCGATTAGTTTTTTAGTTTAAATTTTTTTCTGGTATTATGCAGGCAAAATTACATGAAATTATTACTTCAGAAGGAAAAACATTAAATGGAAATATGTCTGGTGGGCCTTCATGGATGGTTGATGGAGCTGGTGTGCCTGATAATGCATCCCAACTTCTTCATTCTCTGGTAAGTTTTTAGTGTGGCTACTTGCCTCCTCCTGAGTCTTTTTTTCCTTGAACTAGGACCGGACTCAATGAAGGGTTGCTCCCACCCTCCCCAAGTAATCTTGAAATATCAATACCTAAATGAAAGATATCTTTCATATTTTTGGAAAGAATGTGGCTGAATCTTCTTCATCTTCTTGATAGCCTGATGAACTATTCCTTGAATAAGAGGGAATTATTATGAATTTTTAATAGGTTAATTTGACAAAGAAGATAACTGCAAAAGTGAAGCTGCTAGCTGAAGAAGAAGATGAGAAGCTTTCCGTAACAGCTTCATACCGTGTGCTACCCCATTATGACCAAGCAAAAGCCCTTGGAAAAACAACCATTGATATAGCTCGTATAGCTGCTGGTTTGCCTTGTGGTAGCGAAAGCTTCCTTTTGATGTTTGCACGTTGGAAGAAGCTTGAGAGAGACTTGTATAATGAAAGAAAAGAGTAAGGATCATTCTGAACTCAAATAAGTCTATATTAACTATATGATCTTTTATAAAACTTTGTAAAATATCTCTCCTCACATTTGGCAACCCAGTAAATGAATCAAGACAAACTCTGTCATTGAATATGAAAGGCTTTATATTTATTTCCTGCAGGCGGTATGATGTTACACAGATTCCTGATGTCTATGATTCTTGCAAGTGAGTATTTAAATTCCTTTGAATATTATACTATCATCATCGTTCCTGCAGTTACTTCAACAACTATGGGCCTATTAATCATCTTATCAACTTAGAAGCTTAATATTTCAAAATATTGTTTGTTATTTCGTGAAAACTGAAAACTCCAATAAACTTAAACATTTTCACCCTTGCATCTGGCACCTTCAAAGTTAAAAGATGGTCTCTTGATGCTGATGGTGCTTTTTGTGCGGATGAGATTCTTGTTTGTGTGCATTAGCTGGGTGTTCTGACATTCTGTCAGCCAGTATTCTCTCTATAGCAAGCAGTGTGCAGGTGGGCCTCTATTATTAGTTGGGAGAATGAATATTTCAATTGATGCTACCCTGCTAATCTTGTTGTCTAGTGAGACCATGTTGAGGACATGCCTCACATTATCTCTGTGTGCGGATCATGGTCATCTATCTCTCCCATATCTCTCCCAAGCATTCAGCTTGATCAGTCTCTCTTTTGAATGACTAATTGAGTCCAATACAGCTAGCTTACTAGCTTTACCATCCAAAAAAAAAAAGGTCGCCGACCTTATTTATCTGTCTCCTATGATGCCATCATCATGACACTTGAATTCCTTCTCCTGGAGAGGAAAAGAACAGGAGGAACTGAGGAAGGCCACTCCATGCCTTAATCATAGACTTAAGCCAATGGTAGTGTCCTCCTCTTAATTGGATTTTCACCATCACAAAATGTCTAAGGGTGGGATTATAGCAATTCTGGACTATTACATTTTGGTTGATTCTTTATCCATGGAAAACCGTTACAACATTTAAGAAAATTGTTTTCCACCACAAACATGTTGGTCACATACAACTTGGTAATGCTACATTTGAGAATAATGCTACTATGCTGTTCAATTTTTCACATTAGTTTATCTTTAGATGGTTTCGTCTACAATGGAATTGGTTTATTCCTGCAATAAAAGAACATATATTCATGAAATTTATTTGAATTCTTATGTTGGAAATATTTGCATATCAATTTTGCTCCATTGCAGATATGACCTCCTTCATAATGCTCACCTTAATCTTGAAGGTTTGACTGAGCTCTTCAGAGTTGCTCAGGTATTTCATTCTTCTTTGCATAGTCAATCATAAGTAGAGTTAAGCAATCATGTTAGTGCATGTATAAATTATGATATGATGGAAAGGCATTGGTAAGAAGTGGAGTAGCCATTATATAATGCTACGTGAAGATAGACTTCTGGTCTCCCATATTTATGAAGATGAATTGAATCTCAAATTAGGATCCAATTTAATTAGAACCATAATTTACAATTTAACCCTCAAAGTTTGAAAAAGTTTATATTAGTCTAAATGTTGTAAAACAAAAAGCAAATATTGTCATGCTCCATATGCTAGCCACACATGTTCCGTCTCTACCTCCTGGTTTGTCTTCATTGGTGACTTTAGCACTCTCTAGCTGGCGCCTCTTCCAATAAATCCACCTCTTCTAGATTCTATCCAACACCTATTGCAATACAACTTAAAGGGTAGATTGAGATCCAATTGAAAGTGTTTCAAATCCAGTAGAAGACAAATATATTTGATTTATTGAACAATCCAATCAATTGTTTGATTTACTCAAGTATAAATTGTTGGGGTTGCAAGGTTGCAAACAAAGGTCCACATTGAAAACACATGGGAAAGGTCATGGGCTTATAAGAAAAAAATATCTCCATTGGTATGAGGCCTTTTGGGTAGAGCCCAAGAGCAAAATCATGAGGGCCTAGGCCCAAAGTGG
>JBBUKS010000029.1:5253666-5269362 GCA_038050645.1 Hedychium gardnerianum
AAAACTTTCTGGAGGCGGAGAAGCCTTGTACAAGCTCACAACAAGAATACAACAAGAACAAGGAAGTAAATACAAATACAATGAAAACATTGCTTGCTTGATATCTTATTGCATGGAAATGTCTCTTGTAGACTCAGAAATATAGCAACACTTCGCCTCAGAATATCCAAGAACTAGCACCCAAAATCTCCTCAAGAACCTTCTTTTATAACCTTCAAGTCAGGGATGATTTTCGCCTATCAGTCGACTGATCTTACCTATCAGTCGATCGATATATCGAATCTGGCATTTAAAACCTGCAGAACGACTCTCTCTTTACTTGTTAAGCCACCATCAGTCGATTGATGCAACTCATCAGCTGACTAATTCCATCAGTTAAACCCTAATTTGAACATCAGTTGATTAATGACAAACATCAGTCGACTGATCTAATCAGTCGAATTGAACAAGCGACTCTGACTCGCTTTTGTTTAATTCTGATCGACATCATTCGACTTATATCAACTATCAATCGATTAATATCAGTCTGACAACTGAATCAACTTGCTTCTGTTTGATTTCTAAAGTCATCGGTCAACTGATCAAACACATCAATCAACTGATGTCATCAATTGAGTCTAGCAACCGAATCGACTTGCTTTTGTTCGATTTTTAAAGTCATCAGTCGATTGATCAAATTCAACAGTTGACTGATTCCATCAGTTGAGTCTAGCAACCGAATTAACTTAAGCCATCAGTTGACTAATTAAACCCATTAGTCAACTGATACCTAACTTTGACAAACATAGATCGATGAATGAGCTCTGTTTCGCAATGAAAATCACTTTGTTATGATATCTGAGTCAAAAGTTATGACATTCAGAAGTTTGTTCTATCGGAACTTTCTCGTTTCATGCCCTATTGAACTTCCGATCACCAAGTGTCCGGTCAACTGTGACCCACTTGGACTTTCCATCTTGTGCCAATTGTTTAGCTCTCAACTGACCCACTTTGGACTTAACCTAATTCCCAACTAGGTTTGCCTAGTTCCTAACTAGGTCTTCCACCGCCCACTACAAGAAAACCAGCGATTAATGATGGCTTTAGCAACGACTTATTTAAGCCATCACAAATTGCGACAGATAAATATATTTATACTTTGCTCTTAGCAACGATCATAAATAATTCGTCGCTATAGATAGGGTTTTTTAATATATTATCGATATATAGAGAGGGATTTGTTTTATGTCTGTCGCTAATAGCGATGGATAGTTTATTTTCCATCGCTAATAGCGACAGAGTAAATATTTCATCACTATCCCTATTTTATAATTAAAAAACAACGACTTAAATAAGAGATGGCTTTAGCGATGGATTGTTTACTCCGTCACTATTAGCGACAGATAATATATATTCAATTGTTGTTTCATGGTTTTATAATAAAAAAAATTAACTGATTATTAGCGACGAAATATTAAAATTTGTCGCTAATTGCGACAGATCTTGCGATGGATTAATCAAGTCGTCACTAAATTTGGGAAGAAAATAGGGTTCGCGGCCTGATCTTTCCTTGCGCGACCGTGAACCCTATCTTCCTCTCCGGCCTACGCTCCTCCTCCGGTGATCAGTGATCTCCCCTCCCCTTTCTCTCCTTCGACGTGTAAGTATTTCCTTACCTTTCTTCTCTTGTTTTCTCATTTTACTCTACTGTCGGTGCTGAGAACCACCGCGGCCGGTTGTGGTCGGTTGGTGGTGAGAAATGTCATGCCGACAATGCTCGATCTGCGAGGAGAACTTTCGTGGCCGGCAGTGGCACCGACAGTGCTCTGTTGACCCCGACAGTGCTCTGCTGACCTCAACAGTGCCCGACCGGTGCCAAGAATTGTCTTGGCCAACAATGGCACTAGCAGTGCTTGGTAGGTGCCAATAACTGTCATCCGTCTTTGGCATTTATCGATAAATTTTAGTTGTGGTAATTTATTTCATAAAGTGGGATATTGCTATTTGAATTAGCATTTATCCTTCTAGTAATTTTACTACCTAATAGTACTTTTATTATATAAATGATGACTTGCACAAGTTTTCTTTTGCAATGCTGCCATCAATACATCTGTTTCCTTCACGTGTAGTGTGGCTCATTATTTAGTTAACCTTAGACATGAAAATAATACTCTAGTGATTGCTTCATGAACCCAAACTCTAGCCATACTTGATTGTTTAGTGAATGATGTGAATCTAAACTAGAAGGTTGTTTACCTTTCTTTAATAGCGGTCACTAGAGGTATCTTAGAAAGTTAGGCATGATAATGAAGGTTAGTATTTTTATATCTTCGTCCGATAATTTATTTTTGATCAATATTAATTATTTAACATTTATTATAATAATATATTAGTTGTAATAATTATGGAATTATAATTGTTATGGCATTATAAAAATATAAATAATAAATAAATAAAAAAGACTTTGACTACTAGTTTAGTTTTATCAAGATTATTCTTGGTATCCTGAGATGAACAATTTTTAGATGTTGTAAGAATCATATAGTTGGAAAAGGTATACTTAGTTTTACACGTTAAATTAGGTACAATGATTTAAATATAAGCATGATTAGTTTGACATGATTAATCATGTTAAAAAAATTATTCTCATTAGGATACAATGTATATGAATAAGGCTTGGATGTATAGTAGGTTAGACAATGGATTTATCAGTCAAGAATTTTTTGTTGGGTTTGAAGAGTTTGTGAACTTTACTAAGTCTAATCTAGAATGTTTGAATGGTGCAGAGTTAAAGTGTCTATGTAATCAACGCAGATGTAGAAATACCTCTTTCCGTGATGAGAATATAATGAAAACACATATATGTAGATATGAGTTTTTTTCCAAATTATTACAACTGGTATTGTCATAGAGAGTCGTATGTATTTGACCCAATTGGACCTTCCATTGCTTCGTCATCCTGCCCGATTACTCTAGAGGAATCATCAAGGCCTGTGAATGCAATGTAATCAATGGTTTACGACGCAATAAATGCATATGATCAATCGAATATAGAGAAAATACCTACGCCCAAAATTTAAAAAAATGTATGACGTGTTAAAGGCTAGTGAAAGAGAATTGTGGGAAGATATTTTTTTTGGTCATTCTCAACTATCAGCTACTACAAGATTATTGAACATGAAGGTAGATCATCATTTCTCTGAATGATGTTACGATAAAATGTGTCAATTGATGTCAGAGTTGCTCCCCGCTGATAACTACATGACTGATAGCTTCTATGATACAAAAAAATTGATTAGAGATTTGAGTTTGATAGTAGAGAAGATTCATTGTTATATTAATAACTGCATGATCTTTTGGAATGGAGATAGCGAACTAATGGAATACAGAATGTGTAATCATCCTCGTTATAAGTAGAGTAGTTGCATGCCTGGGAAGAAGAAGAAAAATATTCCCTTGAAAGTCATGTATGACTTCCCGTTAACTGCTAGGCTCCAACGCTTGTATGCATTTGCCGCAACAACAAGCCACATGAGGTGACATCATGAGCATGTATACAAGGGAGATATAATGTGTCATCCTTGTGACTCCCTTGCATGGAAACATCTTGATACAATATTTTTCTCGTTTGCAATGGAACCACGTAATGTGAGACATAGACTTTTCGCAGATGGGTTTCAGCCATTTGGAAGCTATAGACAGCAATATTCATCTTGGTCAGTTATATTAACACCATATAACTTACCTCTATGGATGTGCATGAAAGAAGAATTCATGTTTCTTACTGTGCTTATTCTAGGTCCTCAAAATCCAAAAGGACAAATAGATGTATTTTTACAATCTTTGATTGCATAGCTGAATCATTTATGGAATGTAGAGTCAAAAACTTATAACATTGCAAGCAAATCAAATTTTACACTGTATGCTACTTTGTTATGGATGATTAGTGATTTTTCAGCATACTCATATTGTCAAGATGGAGCATGGCTGACAAGTTAGCATTCCATATTGCAGTAGGGAGTCTGATATATTTTCATTGTCTTGTAGTGGAAAGATATCCTGGTTTGATAATCATCATAAATTTTTATCAGTTAACCACCTATTCAGGTGAAATAAGAAAGTTTTCAAAAGGAATGAAATTGTCAGGAAACTTCCCCTAGTATGGAAGTCAGGTGAAGGAGTTATTGATGAAATTGACAACTATGAATTTCTACTAGTATATCAAGATGGTTCTGATGACATAAATAAGTACATTGTTAGAGTGAATAAGTGTGGTTGGAGGAAAAGAAGCATATTTTAGGAGTTGTCATATTGGAAGTATTTACTCATTTGGCATAATTTAGATGTGATGCATGTTGAGAAAAATTTCTTCGATAACATCTTCAATACTATGATGAATGTTCATGAGAAAAATTAAAGACACAATAAAATTACATGAGAAATTAAAAGAATTAATAAGAAGACTTAAGTTGCATCAGAATGAAACAACGGGTAAATATTCAAAGGCTTATTATACATTGGACAAAGAAGTTGAGCAAGCCTTATGTACTTGGTTAAAAGAAATAAAATTTCTTGATGAATATGTCTCAAATATGTCTTGCTATGTGGATATGAACAGATTAAAAATATTTAGAATAAAGAGTCATGATTGTCACGTGTTTATGCAAAGACTAGTTCCAATAGCTTTTCATGACCTATTTCCTAACAATGTTTGACAAACACTAACAGAATTGAGTCTATTTTCAGAGATGTAACTCTAAGAGTTATTATGATATCCGATATGCTTCGGCTTTAGACAAACATTCCAATGATACTCTGTAAGCTTGAGCGCATATTCCCACCTAATTTTTTATTCAATGGAACATCTGTCTATTCATTTATCTTATGAGGCACAACTAGGTGGTCATATGCAATATAGATAAATGTACCCATTTGAGCGGTTTTTGAGGAAATTAAAGAATAATGTTCGTAACAAAGCAAGAGTTGAGGGATCAATATATAATGCATATTTGGTTGAAGAAGCATTTTCCTTCTGCTCTTATTATTTTGCCGATAATGTGAAAACCAGAAATCATAAGGGTCCTTGAAATTTTGATGATACCCAACCAGTTAATCCAAAGATGCTTTCTATTTTCAAGTTTTTTTGGTAAGATAATGGGTGCAACTATTTCTAGACGGTTAAATGATCAAGAATATCATGCTACCAGGACATATATATACTTTTGAACTATGAAGAGGTTAAACCATACATGAGGTAATAGTTCAAGTATATATACATACATAGCTTTCCATATATTTGACATGTTATCTAATATGTCTTTAAATTACCTACTTTGACAGCTTGTATAAACAACAACTATACCTACAAAATTCATCAATAAGTGAAAGTGAGGTAGATCACAAGTTAGAGGATGAATTTGCATTTTAGTTTCAAATTTATGTAAGTTTGTAATTAAATTAATTATTATAATGCAACTGTATTATATATATATATATCTAATTTATATCATAACTACTATTATAGGCGAACGACCATATAATTACTATTATAGAATAAAAAATCTTGCATCAGGATCTCTCCGTAATATAACAGTCAACTCAGGTTATTATGTTAATGGATTCAGATTTCACGTGACCCAACGTGATTCACAAAGGCTTACATATAATTCTAGTATTTGCATAAAAAGATCCACAAACAATAATAATACTCAATTTAATTATTATGGTAGACTTAAGGAAATCATGGAGGTTGAGTATTCTGCTTTACCTTTAAAAGGTGTGTATTGTTTAGATGTTCATGGTATGATCCAACTCCAAGAACAGGTATAAGAATACATCATTTCTATAATCTAGTTAAGGTTAATGCAAACAAAAGATACAATAAGTTTGAGTCTTTCATCTTTGAGGTACAAGCTGGTCAAGTATTCTATCTTGAGTACTCAATGAAGAGAAGAAGACCTAGTGAATGATTAGTAGTATGTCAAATAAAGCCTCGGTCAACCATAGAAATATCGAATACCATCACTGCCCAAAATCATGATGCATATCAAAATGAAGAAGTCAAGCTACACTCAGTTGATTTAGAAATATAATTCATATCACAATTATTTATAGATGTAAATGTCACTTATGAGGAAATAGATGATGGAGAGATGTCTAGCAGTGAGGAGGTTGATGTACCAATCGAGTCTAGCGATGATAACTTGCAAAATGTTAATTTAGTTGATTCAGAATGACAACAGATGATTAAAAATTATAAATAATGTCATGTTATATTGTATAGATTTATTTATTTATTTTATCTCCCTAGTTAGAAGACAATATTATTTCAAATGTGTATGTCTTATACTATGATTTTGCATATATAGTCATGTCAGACATTGTACCAGCACATGGTGACCAGTATGTTTTAAGAGTTTCTAGTGACTAGTAAGTAGTAATGTATTGCAAATTATTCTAGTATTTAGTCAGCTGCTTTATTTATCACAAATATCTCATACATGATATTTTTTTCATGCAACTTTGTCCTAGATGGCCACCAGGTCAAAGCCTACATATCGAATAAGTTTAAAGAACGATTGTCTCCATCTGGTACTACATGATTATCTCCATCTGGTAATACATGGAAGAGTGTAGATCAGGACATGAAGAACTTTTATTATGGTAATTTGTTTGTAAATATTTTGAATATAAAACATATTTTGTAGTATAAAATTAACATGATACTAATTCTCAAAATCTATTATTGCAGAAGCGGTATGTTTGGGAGGAGGGCCAAGAGGCCAAGTTTAAACAAATTTGGAACAACTACTGTGTAAAATTATACAGGGACATGTTATACAAGTGAAGGAGGAGGGGCACTAGGCCATCCGAGGTCCCTGTTGTAGTTTGGGAGGCTTAGAGAGCCTTTTGAACTGTCGAGCATTGGTAGTCCAATTCAATTGCTCGAAGCAATCACAATTAAAAGCCTGCTGAGCTGAGCAATGAATCCACAAAGCATATTTCTAGATCTCATTTTATCGTTGAGCATGTCTCTGACTTGGTAAGTTTAAAATTAAGTTATATACAAATTTCTTAAATATAGTTTTTTATTAGTTTTAATGTACTTGCATTATCTATATACAGATTGCTGAATTACAGATACCTACCACTAGTTGGGAGGTATTTAACAAGACTCATAAGAAGAAGGATGGGTCATTTGTCGATCAATGTTCCTCAATAATTAATGTAAGAATAGTAATATTCGTGAATTTATTTGTAGACTTTATGTGAAGGCTAATAAAATAATTATCTTGACACAAGATGCAATGTCCACTAGAATTACACAGGCATCTCAGCCTCGTGCAGAGGGAGAGGAGTCACATCCTCTTTCCACCGATCAAGTTAATGAGATTTTTTATGATGTCGTTGGTGGAAGGAAGAAGAGATCCCTCTACAGCCTTAGCTTTTAGGCCAAAGTCCTCTTTGACTGGATGAGGGCTTCGGGTCAAAGGGGGCGTCCTAGTTCCTCTTTGACCGAAAATCAGGATTTACGGACTCGACTCTCATCATTGGAGCAGATGATGGTTGAGAGGGACGCAAAGGCACGGGAGATGCACGAGTGACAAGCTCGAACTGAGGAGATAGTTCGCCATATGCAAGCGTTTGCAGCTACATTCACTCCTGATTCACAAATGTCGTGTCTGCATTGTTTGGAGTCCCAGGAGTCTGAGGATCCCGACAATTCCCCTGTTGAGTAGATCATTTTGAGGTATGTTATCATTTATCTTAGCTTTTATTTTTTCTCTGTATTTCAGTCAAAAAATGCATCTCTAATTGTATTATAATTTTCCATGATCATTTTCAGATGTTGCATTTTTCTATCATCATATTTAGATATTCAAAATCTAAAGTGAGGTATGTTATTTTAAATAATGTCAAAAGGCTAGTGGGTATTAGTTTATGATAAGTAGTTATCTTTTATACTTTAACCTTAATATCTATTGTTGTATTCACGATTGATCATATCTTTTTTCTTACAGGATTTAATTTTATTTTGTATTAGATTTTTATCATGATGTCTTGTATGGATGTTATATTTTTTATATGGATATTTTGTATAGATGATTAGAGATGTTTTGTATGGATTTTTTGTGGATGTTTTTGTATGCATTTTTTGTATGAATGCCTTTGACTTGGATGGTTGTGATGTGTTGTATGAATGTTTTTGTATGGATGTTGTATGGATGTGTTGTATGGATGTTTTTTTATTGATGTTTGTTAAAGCTCAATTTGTGTTGTGAGCTTGTTATTAGTATTGTGAGTTTGTAATTAAAATCATCATTTGTGATGATTATATTTGAATGTAAACAGGGAAAAAGGACAAAAGTAAACTATTTTATTTATTTTTTAAAAAAATTTAGCGACATATTATCAACGAATATTAAAATTCGTCGCTAATATATCGACAATTATGTTTATCAATTTAACGATGAAAGTGTATCATCCATCGCTAATTAGAGATGGAATTATTTAATTTCGTCGCTAATTAACTTACGGAATTAGGATTCAGTTCAACGTATTAGCGATGGAAACTTTAAATCCGTCGTTGTTTAACGACGGAAGATTAATCTTCAATCGCTAGTCATAGCTAGCTGTTTAGCGATGGACTATTTACATCCGTCGCTAGGATATTAGCGACAGAAAGATTAATCCTTCGTTGCTAATTGCAATTATTTTATGTATTCTATCACTAAAACGCTCTATGACGCAAAAACTAGCCGACGGAATATATTCCGTCGCTGATCCGTCACTAATTGGAGTTAGCGACGGAATAACGATGGATTAATGCTGTCGCTAAACACTGGTATTCTTGTAGTGCTCGCACATGAGCCGGGTTCATGCATAGATGGGATTACATGAACGCTAACTCGAGTATGCGTGAATGTCAATCCAAGTGGAACCATTAAAGGGCATGAAATCGGAATTAATTTTTGGGATTTAGTTGCAAAATTGTTTATCAATTAAGTAATGAATTGATTAATTAATAATGATTAATCAAAATATTAATCTATGGTTGTAATATTAATTTATTGATTAATAAATATTTATAATAGATTAATTGTATGATCAATCAAATTAATCATAGCTACAATATTAATTTAATTAATTAATGTATATTGTAATTATTGATTAATTGAATTAATTAATAGTGATAATGTTTTAAGTGAAAAGACATACCCCATGTCTTTTCACCATTTGAAAAAAAAATATTTTACCCTTTGGGAGTAACCCTTCATCCCTATAAAATGAACACCACTCCTTTGATTCAAATCAAGTTGTGAAATTTCTCTTGAGCTCTCTTCTCTCTCTTTTCTCTTAAGAGTTACAAGACTTCGAAAGTTTGTTGGAGCTCAAAATTTGGAGTGTTCCTATTTCGAGACATAGGTCATTGTATCTTGGGAGGCGATTGATGATATATCATAAGCACTTGGGAGGGGCAATATCATCTTAAGGAAAGAAGGTCTAACCTTCACCTTAATACTCTTATCTATATGGATAAGCTTACCCGAAGGGGTGTGTCAATATCCAAAGGGATAACTTGACGATTGACGAGATTAAGTCTATAATGATGATACCAAGAAGGGTACGTCCATTACCCGAAGGGGTATCTCGAAACCGAAAGGGTGTGTCGAAAGAATAAGTGGGACAAGGTCCACATCGCCATATCGAGCTCCATCGGATCGAGCAGTCAACTCATCGTTGAGCTAATTGACCGGATCTAGCTGTTGGATCAACACCATCAATCCATTAATTCCAACAATCTTAATGATATTTGCTTGTTATGGCGATCGTGGTTCCCACTCCCACCGAAGAGAAATCGGAGAAATTTTTTGTAACCATCTTCAAGCGATGATAGCAAATGACATTATATTACTTGAAGAAAATATACCTCATATGGTTACTATCAAAAGATTCCCCTAGTGCATCTGAAAGTGAATCTTAAGTGATGGGAGAGTTATTTGCAAAGAAGAAAACAAATTTCCTATGCGAGAACCATGCCTTAAAGGGATAGAAGACAAAACTTTACCATGAGTATAGTGTAACAATGATGGTCAAGGCTTCGTGGAAGTCATTAGGCTAAAATTACAAAGTTGAGGATGATGAGTTATTTAAACTTTCCAAAAAAAGGTTAATGAAAGGCTTTAGATAGAAGCTCAAGCCCACTTGGCCAAAAGCTAAAATTGAGTCTAACTAAATGGGACCTAAGTGGAGGTCAAAATAGATGAGTTAGAAAGATTGCATCACATGTATTAATGCAATTGACCAAGAAATTGAGTCTAACTCCTATTATGTTGGAGGACCAAGGTATGTATACTTCTTGATTTGAGTGTTTCTTGAAGAGTAAATACAATCATTGTAAGCACTCTAATTAGATGATTGTAGCTTTAGCTTGATGAGATTGAAATACCAATGGACGTATATTTCTTGAGTCGAGTGTCTCTCGAAGAGTAAATACAATCCTGGTCAACACTCTAATAAGACGATTACAACTTTGGCTTAATGAGATTAGAAGACCAAGGGATGTATACTTCTTGAGTCGAGTGTCTCTTAAAGAGTAAATACAATCTTGGCCAACGCTCCAATCAGACAATTGTAGCTTTGGCTCGACAATATTGGAACACCAAGGGATGTATACTTTTTGAGTCGAGTGTCTGTCCAAGAGTAAATACAATCTTGGTTAGCACTCCAATCAGATGATTGCAGCTTTGGCTCGACGAGATTAGAAGACCAAGGGATGTATACTTCTTGAGTCGAGTGCCTCTCAAAAAGTAAATATAATCCTAGTTAGCACTCCAATCAGACGATCGCAACTTTGGCTTGACGAGATTGAAAGAACAAGGGATGTATACTTTTTGAGTCAAGTATCTCTTGAAAAGTAAATGCAATCCTAGTCAGCATTCCAATCATACAATCATAGTTTTGACTCGGTGAAATTAAAAGACCAAGGGATACATGCTCTCTAGATCAAGTGATTCTTCAAAACAAATGCAACTTTGGTTAAACTTTGATCAAACTATTGTAACTTTTGGTTCATCACGATCAAGAGGCCAAATTAGGATGTGTGGTCCTGGACGAGATTATGTCGTGCAAGGGAAATTTACCTTTGTCTTTCATCACGAAGCATGTACTTTCATCAATTATTGAAAGAGTCATGGAGACTTGCTACTAAGTGAGATTGAGGTGCTTGTAGTATTTTAAAACACTAAAAATGTGGTTAGAAAAATAAACTTAGCAAAATCATCTATGGTGATCGAGGGAGAGAATATAAGATATTGTTCAAGGAATGTTGGGGGGGGGGGGTCTAATGAATACGAGGGTATTTAAAAAAGGCATAAATACCCAAATTATAGCCTACAGAATTAATTACATAAAATGTATCAATATGTACCAATATATATGATACGTTATGATATCTAAAAAGGTATGAGAATGACACTAGTGTAAAATGATAAGTCTTAAAAAAACTTAATATCATTAAAGCAGTAGATCACTAATAGTGAAATTTTCATTGAATATGGAGAATTATACGGATCTGTTAGTTAAAAAGGCATATCGAGAGATCAACTATATTGCATGTAGGGGAATGAGTCTAAAACTTAGCATTTGAATCAAGTAGTGGTAACTAGAGATCAAGATTTGAGGCACCTAGGAGTAATTACACCAACTAATTCCTGGGACAAAAGGTTTGAATTGTAAAATGAGTGAAAGATGAACAAAAGTTCTTAATGATTTCTATATTATATCATAAAGGGTATATGAGGTATTGTAGGATGCTATTAATATGAGATCAATTATATAAGTGTGAAGATGAGTCGCTTCAATGAAACACTTATGAATCTCAAGTGTTGTCCATGGCCAAAACGAGCATGATAGAGAACTGGTAGAAGCCTAGGGGCCTATTGTGTGAGTATGGTTGTCTTGGTTTACATCAACAGCTAAACAATTCAAGACATAATTCATTGGGCAGCCAAGTAAATCCAATTATATTCCACTACAAAAGGTTCAAAGTCAAAAGCTACCTCTCCTGAGAGTCTTGTTTGAGACTTGAAAGTTATCTATACTTTTTACTGGAAAATTGATTTTTGTAACCAATAAATTGAATAGGGACAAGACAACTATTTCATGAGTAGACCATCGTAAATCAATTTCTCGAGTAAATAAGAAATTAATGTGTAACGAAGAGTTAGTTCGATATGATCGGACATAAGTTTTAGCTCTACACGAGTTGGGTTCATGGAAAGGATTACATGAACGCTAACACGAGTAGGCATGAATGTCAATATGAGTGGAACCATTAAGGGGTGTGAAATCAGAATTAATTTCTGAAATTTAGCTGCAAAAATGATTATCAATTAATTAATTGATAATGATTAATTGATTGATCAAAAGATTAATCTATAGTTGTAATACTAATTGATTGATTAATTAATATTTATAATAGATTAATTGAATTATTAATCATAGCTACAACATTAATTTAATTAATTAATATTACAACCAAGGGATGTTGGGCTTCTAGGTTGCTCGTCGCGAGCGTTTCCTGATTTATCCTGACAGTTTGTGAAAAAATTTCGTGGGATCAAATCGATCATTTCAGGTTCAATGTTATCTGATTCATTATTTTTTAAAATGAAAAGATATACTCTTTATCTTTTCATCTTTTGGGGAAAAAAGCCTTCACCCTTTGGGAGTAACCTTAATCTCTTTAAAAGAAACCTTATTCCTTTAATTCAAATCACTCAATTCAACTCAAGTTATCAAATTTTCTCTTGAGCTCTCTTTTCTCTTAAAAGTTTTAAGGCTATGAAAGTTTGTAAGGGTTTGAAATTTAGAGTGCTGTATTTTTAAACGTAAAGGATCATTAATTTATCTTAGTGAGAGGTGATTGTAGATAAATCATATGCACCTGACAAAGATAATATTCAAAAGATTGTTTTCCATACTCAGTAAACAAAGCCTTCGCCATCATGGCATTTGGTTCCGTTCGAAGTATACACCTGTATATCCTCGAATATTAGTCAAAGATAAAGATGGTCTCTCACATATCACTCGTCGATGTGCAATAATATATACGTTAGACACAAGGGACAAAAAACTTCTCATTATTTATTAATATTATATATATATATATATATCATAATTTAAAGGTTTTTTGCACTTAAAAGATGTGTAACGGCGTGTAAGAATACCAACCTTTTGCATTGAAACTTTAATGGTGCTTGTGAATCAAATTTTTATGAGTTGGAAAAAAACTTGATGTATCAAATAATATTAAATTTGGGATGATATGATTTTATGAAAAAATTTCATCAGTTGTAAATTAGAAAGTACTCGTAAAAAAAACTTCTCATTATTTATTAATATTGTATAATTTTATCATAATTTAAAGAGTTTTTTGTACTTAAAAGATGTGTAACCGCGTGTAAGAATACCCACCTTAAATTTGCATTGAAACTTTAATGGTGCTTGTGAATCAAATTTCTATTAGTTAAAAAAAAATGATGAACAAAATAATATTAAATTTGAGATTATCAATTTAATTTTATAGAAGTTTTTTTATTGAATATTATCATAAATCAGGAAGTACTCGAGGAGATGGTCCAGAAATCTAGCATTCCGTAGTTACACGTCCTATTTGAAGGAAAAATCTCTGTAAATATATCTACATATATCGTAGATGGGGATCGAACTACGAATAATTGGATGATAACTTGATACTCTTCTGCTATACCGTAGCCAGCGGCAAATTCACTTAGCAAAGTAGGAAGCGTTGGACCACAAACCAAAGATTGATGATAGCTCTAATGTTAATTAGATTGATGATTGCTCTAATGTTAATTATCTCTTCTGGATAGGATGGATTCATTTTACGGATTCATCTATTTTGGGATTAGGTACAATATTCATGTGAGTGATAACTTGTGCTTCGCTCGTTAAAAGACTACAAGAAGAATTATCTTGTTTATGATATAGAGTTAGCAATTATTATTATTTTTCTTCTTATGTCTATTAGGACTGATATGAGTTAGAGGGGATGAATAGATTTGTTCACTTCTTTGAACTTAAATGGTAGCGAAAAACTTGCAGCAAAAACTCCACAATACTAACATTTATATTTTACTTGGTATCCACCTCCTTGAGGTGACTAATCTAAGGGTTCACTCCTCACACTCACAACTCCACTATGAATGTCTCCTTCTTGGAAACTTTCCTGGGGCGGAGGAGCCTCGTCCAAACTCGAGCACATAAGAACAAACAAGAAAACAAGAATGCAAATGTAAATACAATCAAAAACGACTTTACAAATATGAACCTTGCGTTGCTTGATCTTTTCTTCGTTTGAATTGCCTCTTGGTAGATAGAAATGCAACAACACTTTGCTTCAAGACTTCCCAAGAACTAGCGTGTTCAAATCTTCGTGAGACCCCTTTTCTAGGGTTCCTTTTGGGCTGAAAAATGTCTCACAATCGATTGACCTTACTTTCAATCAATTGTCACGTCAGATCGACCGTTCAAAACTTGCAGAATGACTCTTTTTTACCCATCCAATCGATTGGTGAGTCATATCAATCGATTGGTTAACCTTTAATCGATTAACCCAATTGATTCTAAGGCTTTTTGTTCTCTTGGGAAATGTCTTCAATCGATTGATGAAGCTTGAATCGATTACCTCAATCGATTCCAGCACCTTCTGTGCTGTCGTGAAAAAGCTCCCAATCAATTATCCTAATCGATTGACCATGCTAAATTGATTAAGCCAATCGATTCAGTAACCTACTGTACTTCGCGAAAAATCAGTCTCCCAATCGATCGGTGACTCAAGCCAATAGATTGACTTAAACCTAAAACTCGAATTCTGAGTTTAGGGCTTGCCAATTGATTGACACTATAAAACCCTAAATTCAACATTTTCAAGCTTGAATTCGGGTCTTGCTTGGTATTTGGTTGACCTCAACCTGCCAGGGCTTCTTCTGCTCCAACATCTAGTCATCCGTGACATGTTGGGATTTTTTATTGCCTAATATCTGATCAACCTTGACCTATTAGGACTTTCTCACTCACGCCAAGTGTCTGGTCCTTCTTGACCCACTTGGACTTCCCCTTACCTAACCTCAGTTATGACTTTCCCTAACCTATCCTCAGTTATGACTTTCTCTTGCATAACCTCAATTAGGACTTTCGATCACCAAGTGTTTGGTTCTCCTTGATGTACTTGGACTTTGCCTTTGCCAACCTTCCCATTGGACTTTCCCTTGCCTAATCTTAGTTAGGACTTTCCCTTTCCTAACCTCAGTTAGGACTTTCTCTTATCTAACCTCCAGTTAGAACTTTCTCTTGTCTAACCTTCAGTTAGGACTTTTTCAAATCAAGTATCTGGTCCTCCCTTGACCCACTTGATTTCTCTCTCATATATTGTCAAATATCGAAACTCAAGCTTGAACCAACCCGAGCTTAGTCAACTTGGTCAACCTTGACCCAAGAATGATTGTGTTAGGACCGAAGGAATTTAGATATCTCCACAATGGTATGATATTGTCCACTTTGGGCCTAATCCCTCATGATTTTGCTCTTGGGCTCTACCCAAAAGGTCTCATATCAATGGAGAGATCTTTCCCTTATAAGCCTATGATCTTTCCCATGTATTTTCAATGTGGGACTTTGTTTGCAACCTTG
>JBBUKS010000029.1:5282076-5302016 GCA_038050645.1 Hedychium gardnerianum
TTGTTTGTTTAGTTTAACGAGTTGTTCAAGCTTGTTTGTTTAATTGATCTTGTGTATATTGAACGAACATAAATAAGTTCTTATCAAGCCGAACATCAAATTTATTCACGAACGTTTGATTCATTTACGGCCCTATTAACGATACAGGGAAATTTGATATTTCAAAATATTGGAATACAGTGAATTTGTAAGGGTCAAAATGAAAAAATTAGCCTATTATTAAGTAGCAACCAAGTCAACATCACACACAAGTCTTTCTCTCTCCTTTTCTTCCTTGTTTATTCCCTCACAATTCACATTGGGAGAAGCCATCTTTGATCTCAATTCAACAGAGAGCAGAGCAGAGCAGTAGTGAAGAAGACATCTCTGTGTCTCCCGAACCCAAAAAGGCGTCTCCTTTTTCTGCTTTTGTTGATTCCATTTCCTGGTTTCGATCCCTCTCGTGCCTTTGGATTTGTGGAGCGAGTAGCTGCTGTTGCCGCAGTGTTTTTATTCTTCTGCTGCGAGGCTTCGATCCGATCTCAGCGCCGGGCAGCTCCTACTGGAAAAATTCGATGCAAAGGTGCTTCCTTTCCACGTCCCTGCTGTCCTTTCTTTGACGTTTCCGTTCGCCGCGCGCGAGGGTTTAGCGGGGAGGGGTGATGACGAGGGGATACGCGGCGGAGGGTTCCGGTGCCGGGAACCCTAACCGCCCCTGCGATAACCTCGCCGGAACTAGCGATGCCGCTGCAGGTGAGTTCTTCTTTTGTTGTAGTTTGCCTCGCTTGAGTTTGTTGGTTCATTTTGTTGTATTGCTTGTGGTTTGATGGATTTGGCTGTTTGATATCGGTATTTTATGGAGCGAGTTCTTACTTGGGTTTTCTGTTAGTTGCTATAGTAGAAGTTGGAATGCTCTTGCTGCATAGCATCGTCTGAGAACTCGAACAGTGCTTATTTATTAACATTTTCAAAACTCTTTCTACGGGTGTTTTAAAATATATATATATTTCAGTATTCACTGTGTCACAAAGGATGTAATTTCTGTTGGTAAAACAGGGATTTTTATTTTTATCACACTGTATTTGGAACGGAAGGCCTTTTCCCTCAAGTACATGCAGTACTAGAGGTTAATGATACACTTCAGATTTCAAGCTGACAATTTATTTACTCTAGATCAAGGTAGGATTTTTTTTTTTTTTATCACACTGTATTTGGAATGGAAGGCCTTTTATCCAGTACATGAAGTACTAAATTTAATTTCCCAATTTCGATGAGTTTAATGATACACTTCAGATTTCAAGCTGAACAGTTTATTTACTTTGGTGGAAGGGGGATATTTTTTTTATCACACAGTGTTTGGAATGGAAACCTCTTTCTCTAGTACATGAAGTACTAGCAATGAAGTATTAAATTTAGTACTTCATTGCCACAATGAAGTACTAAATTTAATTTCCCAATTTTTATGAGGTTAATGATACGCTCAAGCTGGCACAGTTTATTCACTCTCACTAATACTACTCGATTCTACTCACTTTACTGCTTATCAGTTGTTTTCGTTGATTGACTTCTTATTTGCTCATTTACAACTTACTTTCTTCTGTGATATTATCAACTCTACTCGTCTGCTGTTGTAGGTAACTCTCTATTTGATGCCTCACAATATGCATTCTTTGGCAAAGAGATCATGGAGGATATTGACTTGGGCGTTTTGGAAGATGATGAAAGTGTCAATGCAAGTTTTGCTAGGATTGATGATGAGTATTATTTTCCTACCGTTCGAGACAGAGAGGAAATTATTCCTTCTGGAGGACATGATATAAATGAGGTACTGCAAAGATTTTGAGTTATCAGTTTGTTTACATATATCCAATTAAGATTGAAACGGTGCATTGATTTTGAACTGTTTACCAAATGCATGATACTCCTCTACTTTGCACTCTACACTTTTGCATAGATCATAATCTATTTCAGTGGTGTTTTTTTTCCCTAGGATCATATCAATTCTTCCTCGATACTTAACCTTCACTTCACTTGCCAACTATTTCTGTTGCTGCGAGTAGAAATTTCCTTTTCTATTGTTAAACAAATAACAAAATGTTGGTTTAAGCTACTTTCTAGTAGAATTTCTCATTGTCGTTCTTTTGTTCCATGTGCAGGTTGAAGGCTTCGGTTATCTATCAGATAATGATGACCTTGCAAACACTTTCGCAAAGGTTGTTTTACCTATCTAATTGATTACTTTCTCATAGTTGTTTTATTTACATACATCATGAATCATGAAACGAGACTGTTCGAACTTAACATGTCCTGTGTGTCTATCATGGCATTCTATTGTTTACTGAAAATGTGGTAATGTAAGAGAAGAGTAAAATATTTTCGCCCAACCTTTATTCTAGATAAAAATTTAACATCACATGTTCTTACATTTATTCTTTACCTGCCCTTCATTTTCCTTCTACTTCCTAGGATCTTTGAGATTCTAAGTTTGATATGTTCACCCATGGGGTTTTTTTTTATCATAAACACTTCGCTGTCGTCTTAAATGATTAGATGGAGATCGCTATAAGTAACAAGTCGGCAATATGTTAAATCTGCTTTACTTGTTAGAGTATGAATCAGCAACATAATCTGATAATTGGCTGATACGCCCTCTTGTACGATGCATTATCAAACTTTTTCAATTGAGTAGTATAAAGAAGCACATCTACTATTATTACAATGATAATTCATCTGTTTTCTTGAAAACACTTTTGATGTCTTCTCTGGGGCAAATTCTATTTTGAATAATTAAAAATGTGTCAGATTATGTGCTCTTGCCTCAATTAGGGATGATCATGCTAAAATATGTTTTTGTTATGTTCTACGTTTGGTTAATGGAAAAGCTTACACTGGCTTTCAGTGTGAGTATCAAGAAACATGTGAATAGTGCAACTCGAGATGGGAGTGATAATACACTTTGCTGTATCATTTTTCTATCTCGAGAGCTTATGAAAATTTATGTCCTACATTTTCTGTTACTTCTTTATATGTTTCATGTGTCTGTGTTTTCTTGTTCTCCTGGATCATGCAATGACGCCACGATCTTTTAGGACATTCAGTATTACTTGTAGTTTATATATTATGCTACACTCATTATATATATATATATATTATATCGACAGTTGAACAGAGTCGTCAGTGATCCAAGAAATACTGGAGTTATTGGTGATAGAGGATCTTTTTCTAGAGAGAGTGAGTATTTTTGCTTCACTTTCAATCTCATTTTCAGAATGCATTTGCTTGTGTTGTTTTTCACCGATTCTTATCAGTTACAGATTTTTTTCTTCTTCGGATTTTAGGTTCTTCAACTGCAGAGTGGACTCAGGATGGAGACTATTCAAACTGGATTGATCAGCAAATATTAGATGCTGAAAATATCCAGGAGAGTAAGAGATGGTGGTCGCAACCACGATCATCATCATCATCCCAACTTTCAGAACCGAAACCACTGTACAGAGCATCTTCATACCCTCAACAACAACAACAACAACAACAACAACCCCTTCCTCACCAGCAGCAGCAACCGAGGCAGCAACAATATACCCGGGAGTCGATCCTTCCACCCAGTCCAGTTTTTGCTTCCTATGACTCACACAGTGGAGGATCTCAGTCATTTTCAAATCTTACACGGCATTTAAGTATTCCATCTCTTAATTCTGGACTCCAGCTATCTGATCTCACTCTTGCCCCTTATTTTGATCCTCTGCGGCATTTGAGAGGATCAGGTCATGGATTGCAATATGGTTCTAATTCTTCTATAATCGGCCGGACGAGAAACGATTTGCTGAACCACACAGGTCTGTTTTCTAGTGACCAGATGCTACCTAACATGCTACTGCAACAATTATCTTTGCCGAGCAATTTGATAGCTTCACAGATACTATCGCATCATCAGCACAGATTGCCACACATCCAACCATCTCATCTCCGTTTCTCGCACTCGCAAAACAATTTGTTCATCAGTCCTCATGGTTCCCCTCCACAAATGAGGCCTGATCCTCGAGATAATAATAGATCGAGAGCATCGCAAAAAGGAAAGCATCATATGAGATTTTCTCACCAGTCTTCAGATATCGGCAATGCAAAGGGCGATAACAGATGGCCACAGATTAGATCCAAGTACATGACGCCCGAAGAGATCGAAAGCATTTTGAAGATGCAAAATGCAGTGAGCCACAGCAGTGATCCATACTTATCTGATTATTACCACCAGGCTTGTCTTGCAAAGAAATCAGCCGGGCAGTTCAAAAACAGTTTTTTCCCGCCAAACATTAAAGATCTCCCTTCTCGGTCACGCGGTGCTAATGAGTCGCATCTCGATCCGGCCGGGAAGTTTCCCTTCTCTTCAGTTTGTCGGCCTCGTCCACTTCTTGAAGCTGACATGCCATCTTATGGAGATGGCTTGCATGACCGGAAGTCTACCGTGAAGCTGCTCGAGCAGGAGCCACTTGTAGCTGCTAGAATCACCATCGAGGATGGTCTCTGCCTCCTCCTCGATGTAGATGACACCGATCGGCTTTTGCAATTCAATCCTCCGCAAGATGGTGGGCTGCAACTGAGGTGGAGAAGACAGATTTTGCTGGATGGACTTGCAGCATCACTCAATCTCGTCGATCCACTTGGCTCCTCCGGTAGAGAGGGACATTCCGTCGGCCTCGGTCCAAAGGATGACACTGTCTTCCGTCGCATAATCTCTCTCGCCAAAGGCCGGAAATTCATCTCGCGCTACCTTCGACTTCTAACCCCTGGCAGTGATCTTGCCCGGATAGTCTGCATGGTTATTTTCCGACATTTGAGGCTTATATTTGGTGGTTTGCCATCTGATTCCAGTTCATCAGAAATGGTGACCGATCTAGCAAGAACGGTTTCCTTATGCCTGAATGATATGGAACTCAGCGCGCTCAGTGCTTGCCTTGCCGCTGTCGTCTGTTCATCTGAACAACCACCTCTCCGCCCCATTGGAAGTGAATCCGGTGACGGAGCCACCATCGTTGTAAAATCTGTTCTCGACCGGGCAACTCATCTGCTAACCGCTCCTCATGCCGCCGGCGCCTATAGCATTCCTTGCCGGACCCTGTGGCAGGCATCATTCGACGCTTTGTTCGGGCTCCTGACCGAGTATTGCCTGAGTAAATACAACAGCATCATGCAAACACTGATGATTGATGGATCAGAGGCCACCATACTGATGAGCCGGGAGATGCCCGTCGATCTGTTACGAGCAAGCCTTCCTCATACGAGTGAGCACCAGCGAAAGGTGTTGATCGACTTTGCCCAGAGATTGATGCCGGTTACAGCTTTTAGTGAATATCGAAGTATCGCGAGGTCTGAAACATCTGAATCTGTTCCTAGTTGATGCTTGGTTTCTCCTCTAAGCTGTTGGTCGACTGTTACCTATTTATGCTATAACATCGATCGGACTCACGCAATCGATACCGGTAAGTCAGTCTTCGCCGGAGATACATATCAGTG
Source organism: Hedychium gardnerianum (assembly GCA_038050645.1). Classification (NCBI taxonomy): domain Eukaryota; kingdom Viridiplantae; phylum Streptophyta; class Magnoliopsida; order Zingiberales; family Zingiberaceae; genus Hedychium; species Hedychium gardnerianum. Next base: position 5,287,567 of record JBBUKS010000029.1, read on the forward strand.
CTCTTCGCCGGCAACTCCTCCCTCCTTGTTTTAGTGAAGCATTTGGGAGGTGTCTTCATTCTGCAACTAATTTCTTTATGTGATTTGTGTTAATTTATTATATATATATATATCGAGTTCTGTTAGCTTGTATATTTTATCCTGTATGATCGTGAATATCTGTTGAGATGATCATTTGTACATCACTGATCAAAAAATATGTGATATGATCAATAGTGATCAGGATTATGTCACCTCAGCAAGTGTATATGGTTATGCAATATAAGGTATGTACGCTATCAAAGATATGATGCATTTGGCCAGCACTTGAATAGATGATTTAATTCCACAAAGTAAAATTTATAGTTATTTCAAGGGAGTGAATGGGATGAAGTTGGAATTAAGAGTATAATTTTTATGTGTTCATAACTTTCATTTCAATCTTTGTTTTTCTTTTAATGGGAAAATTTTCATTTATCTCTTGAAAAATACTGATGTTATTTATTTAAACAAGAAAAAAAATGAAATTTAAATCTTTAGGCCTAATATAAACATTTCAATGTCACGAGCATCATAATTTTTTTTTATATTTTATATTTATGTCCTTTTTTTCATGCAACTAATTATAATTAAACATCATAAATAAAATCCGGACAAAAAAATAACAACTTCTATAATTAAATTATGTCTCCGGGAGAATGATGTGTAATAGTTAGATTTTTTAATAAATATTTAAAAAATTTAAAATTTTAATTATGATGTATTGTAAAAAAAATTTCCTTCGTTAAAAAACGGGCTTAAAAATATTGGTTATTTGAGATCCATTAGCGCTTCTCAATTTATCTTGATAGCTGATGAAAATTTTTTGTAGGACTGAATCGATCATCCCAGGTCTAACGTTATCCGATCTGATTAATTTTTTTTTCTATAGCCAAATTATATAGAAAAAATATTGAACCAAATAACATGAATTTAAGATGGTCAGTTTTATGAAAGTTTTTCATTAGTCGTCAAAATAAATCGGGAAGCGCTTGTGACGGGCGATCCAAAAGTCTAGCATCTTATAATTACGCGCCTTATTTGAAGAAAAAATCTTTGTAAATACATAGATCGAATCACGGATATCAGAATGATAATTTAACGTTCTTCTGCTACACTATAACTCGGGACAACCAAACTGTATAGAAGTTTTCATTTCACCTTGTATAATTTGACAATTATCATTTTTATCAATGAAGCTTGATTTAAAAAATGAATGATTCTCGAATAATCTTACATGCCTAACACCATAGCACACGTTAACAATCAGTGAATTTAACCCCGAATGAAATGTGAGTACTTTGAATTTTTAAGATTTTTCTCGATTCCAAGATTATCGAGAATCAACAGTAGCGTCGGTCACCTCCTTCTTCGTGTGGAACTCATCGGGGGCACACCGGGGGGTGCATCGAGGACGCACTGGTAGCAGGAGGTGGTAGGCGGCTCCTCCTATGAATAGGATATCTAGCAAAGCCCGCGCGTCGCCACCGTTTCAACGAAACGCTCCCGTCAAAAGCTATCATCGGAAGGCTCGTTGGGCCAAAGGTGGCAGCTGCTCGCCGGAAGGCTCGTGGCGTCGAAGGTGACAAGCGACTCGTCAGACCAGAGGTGGAGGTGTCTCGCCGAAAGGCTGTGACGGATTCGACCGGTGGCATGCATAAGAGATGATTGCATATTTTTTCTAACTTAAATTTTTAATTAAAATTTTATTAATTTAATCAATCAACTCTTAATTATAATTAAGATAAAATCTAATCTAAAATTCACTAAAATTATCTTATTTTTTTAAAATAATAAAAAATTCTAAAATATTATGTAGATTTATTTATTTATATATATTATCATTAATAATAATATTATTATTATATTTTTTTATTTTATTAATCAACTGATACAATTCTCTATTCTAAATTATATATTAAAATTTTTAAACAAATAAATTTTTATTCTATTATTTAAGATTGAAATAAACAACATTAAAATTATATTTTATTCCGTATAATCTAGTTATACGATTATCTAATAATTATATAACAAAGATTATTGAATTAAACATTGAGTTTTTAAATTCCTTGCATTTCACCCTTATAATTGATGATTTTAGATTAATATATATCTCATTATGAAAGAGACTAAATTGACATTTTTAAATGTTGAGAGGACCAATAAAAGAAAATTTTCTCAACGTAAAGAGAGTCTAAACCCATTGTTACCATATCCATGAATAATTTATACTATCGAACTTAAATCTCTTTGATCCCTTAGTCTCAAAGTTTCTAAGAAGGTTGATGGTTTTACTTGTATCTCTAGCCTCTCGAACTCTTTTAATTTTGCCACAATTTGGAGAAGATGAAACTCGATATCTAACATTGTACACTCGACAATATCGAACTTGGGGAACCCCAAAAAATGGATCCATCACACAAAGTTGTCTCCAGCAAAGTGGGTCAAGTGCGACTCCATGCCATGACCTACAAACGAGTGGGACCGCCGACAAGCATGTCCTTGATGGGAAGGTTTTGGAAGATGGAGCTCCATCTCTCCCCCTTCCTTCATTCTATCATGATTAACTAATGAAGATTTTGATTAAAATATATATATATATATAGAAAATAATTAAAATTATAAAATTATGATCTAGAAATTTGAATGAGAAGGTAATGGAAATTTTATACGATCATAAATTTTAAGAAATTCTTTAGAAGAATTTACTCACTAATTTGTGGTCGAAATATTTAGAAAAAATGTCATTGATTGATAAATAAATAAAATTAGAAAATCACATGTTGCCTTTTAGAATAGTTTTTTTTTTAAAAAAAAGAAATAGAAAACAAATCTTGATGTTGAAATATATATATATATATAGAATGGAAAATCAGATTGTTGAAGTTATCTCGAAGCATTAAGACAATTCTTATTTATAATTTTTTTTTAGAAAAATAAGAAAATTTATTTTATAAAATTTATCATTGTTCATTTTTTTTTCATAATAATTTTCTTATTTTTACTATAAAAAAATATATTAGACATTTATATATATATATATATATATATAAAAAGAGAGAGTTTTGATAGTCTATATATTTTATTCTGTATAATTGTATTTATTGAGATGATATAATCTTGATTATTGATTATCATCATATATATTTTGATCAATGATGTAAAGTAATTATTTTAATAAATATTTATGATTATATAAAATAAAATGTATAAGATAATAAAATTATATATATATATTTTAAATTTATGCGTTTCATATTAATGATTGATATGAATAGGATAAGGTCAGTATTGTTTATCCCATTTTTGTCAGTTACTGAGAAGGAATAGTCCTCACTAAAACAATGTGTTCTATTATATATATCACATGCATTACTGAAATAAAAGATTTAAATTTATATAAAAATATTATTAAAAAAAGACCATAATGATAAAAATAATAATAATAATAATTTACTTCTGTGTTCAGTGATTTCCTAATAATTTTCCTCTTAATTGTAAAGATATAATTATTTTAATTATAAAATGAAAGTGAAATATTAAATTAAATTTTTTAAAAATATATTAAAAAATGTGTTTTAGCATTCGTTAAAAAGGCACTAGGCTCAAATATACAACAGGAATTCTTGATTCCAATTTTCAACAACAGAAACAGCTGCGAAAAGAGAGAGAGGAAGAGGAGAAGGGACTACTTCTGTTCCATTTGCAGTATAAATATCAGTCTTTTTGAGTGTTCTTGAGTGAAAAATTTGGTGAAGAACTCGCAACTCGCCAGGTTGATCACTGAGCTTCCTTCGCCTTCGTTTTATTCCGAGCTTTCTGTTCCTGTCGACGCCTTTTCTCCTTTTGGTTTAGTGGATTTTTGATTGCTTGAGCTTTTTCATGAGGTTTTCGTTTGTGTTCTTGCTGCAAAAAAAAAAAGAGTTTTTTTCATTATAAAATTCTGAAATTTGAGCTTTTTTTAGTGTGTATTCAGTTTTCTTGATGGTGTTTCTTCCTGTTCGATTAGTTGGTTTTATATCATGCTTTATCTCGAACAAATTTAGGATTTTTTTTCCCCGTGATCGATGAGTTGGGCTTCTCAAAATCCTCACCGGGTGATAACTTTTTGCTTAGGGTTTATATATTTTAGTCAATTAAGGGATCTTCACTTTTCCCCTCTGACAAATCTGAGCTCTGTCCTCCGTAGAACCCTAGTTTTATGTTCCTCTTCGCATTCTGATTTCTTTTGTTGTGTTCTAGTGTGAATTTAACACTATCCAAACAATGAACCAATATGTACCTGTCAATTGGGCAATGGAAGATGATGCTGGTTGCTTCACAGATCTCTATCCCACGAAGACAATGGGGTCAGATTCTGCCCTCTTCAATTCCTATCCCAAGTTTTAGTCCATGGATTTCTAATCTAGGGTTCTTCTTCCATTCTTGCAGACTGGACAATGAGCTGGTGGAGCTCTTGTGGAGAAATGGACATGTTGTGATGCACAGCCAAACTCACCGGCGTGCCACTGCCAACAACAAGACTGATCAGTTACAGAAACAAGAGCCATCTCTTGGCAACTCCAGTAGCTCGATTCAAGAAGCTGAAACCTTGCCATGGTTCCATCAGTATCCCCTCGATGATCTGTTCGAGAGGGAGCTGTACTCCGAGTTCTTTGAGAACATGGACACCGATGAGATGAACAAGGACTTGATGATTGCAGAAGAGGAGTGCCATAATGGCTTCACACCATGTCCTAGCTCTCAAGAACAACACATCATGCCCCTTCCCACATTGCATTGCTTGAGTTCTACACCGCAGTCTTCGTGCTTGGACAACCGTGGTGGTTCTACGAGGATGACTACTGGATCGAGCATCTGCGGAAGCAATCAAATCCGAGCCTACACTGATCCAACCAATTCTTTAAACAATGATGAAGCTAGAAATGTCACAGGATCATTGAAAGAGGACAGTGAGATGAGACTGCCATTGAAGAGAACTCGCTCAAAGGTGCACGAGGGCACTGTAACTTCATCGTCGGGTGGTTCTGGCTGTAGTTATGGAAGAGCAGGACAGCCAAATGCGATCAGCCAAAGCCACAAGAGGAAGGCGAGAAGAGAGTTGGAATATTCTGGGTGCCAAAGTGAGGTATTCTCTTAAGAACTGAATTGACTGTAATTTCTCCTATTAAGTTTTTCTTAGTTCCAATGAGTTGGATGATGTTTAAGATTGTAGAACTTGCAGGAAGCAGAGTATGATTCGATCAAGGAAAACAAATCAGCTCAGAGATCGACATCTAAACGCAGAACTCGCGTTGCTGAAGTCCACAATCTCTCTGAGAGAGTAAGATGAATCAATTATTCTCAGGGCATGTTCATTTCCATCTCGATCCTTACAAAGTTGTTAAATTTGTGTAGAAAAGAAGAGATAGGATTAACGAAAAAATGAAGGCTCTACAGGAACTCATACCTCATTGCAACAAGGTAAGTAAGTAATCAATATTTCGTAAATCTAAAATTCACTGATCAATGAATGCATCACAAATCAAGTCTAAATTATATTTTGTTTCATACCAAACAAATGGATAAGTGTTGATGCTTCCAATATATGTAATTCATAATCTCAGACGGATAAAGCCTCAATGCTTGACGAGGCAATTGAGTACCTGAAGTCACTTCAACTACAAGTTCAGGTTTGATATTTCCATACTTTTGGCATTCTTTGTTCAACATATTATTAGATCATAACGTGAATGCATCATTGATCCTGCATCAGATGATGTGGATGGGAAGCGGCATGGCATCGATGATGTTACCCGGTGTCCGACAATACATTTCAGGCATTGGAATGGGAACGAGCCATGTTTCGATGCCTACTATTCCTAGTGCAGTTCAACTACCAAGAGTTTCAATCGCTAACCAATCAGTAAACCCAACTTTCAGCTCGAGCCAGACCACAGCATTCCCCTCCCCGGCCACAAGTTCAATAAACTGTTCGAATCAGCTGCAGAATAATCGTGTTCCTGAATTATATGCCAGATATCTTAGCATGCATATGGTGCCTCCTCATCAGGTTTCTAGCTTAACTGTGCTCTAAATATCCTTCTTTTCATGTGTGGATTTCTCAAAGACGTCGATCTATCCAGGCGATGAACTTTTGTACATATGGATCTCACTTATTGCAGCAGAATCAGTCAGCAACAGCACCTAATAGCAGTCCCCTAACTCAAGCTGTAGGGAAACAATAAATCCAGTAAGTTGGATTCACGATCAATGTCTCCTGGAACAAAAGTCCAATCAATGAACGAATTAAGGATGATTCGATGATATCCATCACATGCTAATCTTTACGCAACTTCATCAACCTGATTCTGTAATTAAGTGGTCACTGATATACCAATTTGTCCTTGGAAGCCTTCGTCTTTAGTTCGAGCTACAAACTCAAAACAAATCGATGCAATGCAATGCAATCGTGTTTCTATCGTGTAGAGAATCGACATCAATACTGATTTTTTTGTTTTCCACAAAATAATTGCCAGTCTACTCTTTGTTGATTTTCATTGCGGAAAACACTGCAGCAGCTGTATTTTTGTACATTCTTCTTATCTTATGGAAATATACTCTTCGGTACAGCGAAAACAGCATTAGTATTTTTGTCATTAGTTAGGGTTTAACTGAAACTAAAACTCGTTTCTATGCAGATTGTTGCATTAATATTCATTGAGGTGATATGATAATATGTACTCCTACTCAACCATTGCAGAGGCAGAATCATTGAAACAGCAACCTATTTTTAGCAATTTAAAGAATGTTATCATCTGCAAGAAAGCATTTTCTTTAGGAGAAGTTGGGAGTTGTCTGCTGTTGAGTGACCAATTGCAGAAAATGCTTCTGAAAAACTATTTGAATATTGCATTATTTGATGTGAAATCTTTGGGGGAAGAAAACTTAGGACGAGATCTCGAGGTGTTCGATACCAAGACATTCGTAACCGCGTAGCCGTTCTTCCATTTTTATAATAATTTCACTAAATTGTTAAGTTTGAACTAGATTTAAGCTCATTTATATCACTAACATGGGGCATTCTCCTTCTTGAATATTAAGTCCACGACTTTTACATCGATTATACTCATCTTTCAATACCATGTGCCCTCACTCTTCAAAATTAAATCCACCGCCTTCGCGGAGAACTCCGCGAAAGAGACTCACACCTAAGTTTTGTTCCGAGTAGGATCCAAGCCTAAGCTCGCACACGCGATCAACAAATGTAGGAAGGAGATTGAGCCGATGGCTTAGCGGTGTCCCACCGAGAATCCCACCATTGAATACTCGACCTAAATCATTGCACCTCCCCCCTTCAATCCACAAATGGGGCAGCAGACAGCTCCTCTCCCCTTGTTTTCTTCTCCTTTCCTTGATGTTGCAAGCTTGAGACTGACCTATGCTCGCCGCTGTGCCGCAGGGCCCTCCCAAAGAATTAATAAGACATGGCCACAGCTCATGTCTTAATCATATCCCTTGAGCTCCAACTCTATCCGCAATTTAGATCCTTGTGATCCAATTGGTCCTCCTTAGATTTTGTTTCCTGATTTTGTTTTTCTACTTCAATCACTTGTAATATAATTAAAGATATATGTATATATACGGCAAACCTTTCCTAATTTTAGATTCTACTGTTATTTATGATGTAGTTTTACATGGATATCGATCTATATCTCTGAGAAGTTAATATACCATACATATCATATCAAAATTTACCGAAATACCATATCAAAATTTTAGATATTAGTATAAGATTTATATTAAAATTTTCAATATACCATATCAATATCAATATAAATTTTTATTATATTAAATTTTTTAATATAATATATCATTTAAATTTTAATATATCTTATATATATATAAATTAAAAATATTATTTTATTGCATTATTAGATCTTGTTGAATGTTGCTTTGTGTGTGTTGCCAATGAGAAGCCGACATGGAGGGGCCCACATTCCATTAGTGTCATGCAATCATCGACCGTCTCATCCATCCTCATAAATAAAATATGCACATTACTCACATGATCATGACTGCCGTATAAAAAAGGTGATAGAGGGAACAACAATAATTATCTAATTATGATTAAGTCATTTTGGATATATATATAAAATTTTGATAATCTACGTATCTTATCTTGCACACTCATGTGTACCTACTAAAATGACATAATCCTGATCACTGATCATATCACATATATTTTGATCAATGAGATACCCAAAATGATCAGTTTCGATTTAGCTCAAGACTTGACTCGAGCAAACTCCACCCATCTTTCGAACCATCAGATTAGCCTACTGCAGCATTATCGCCACCTTCATGGCTCGGGTTGCATATCGAAGCCCGGTTTTGAAGAAACCTTGCATATCGAAAGATTATCGTTACTTTCATCTGGAATTAGTTACCAGTGTTATCGATGATCGCAAAACCAGATCCATCATCTAATCTGAACTCATGTAGGCCAGCCACTGTCACTGCCTCCACTAACACGGCTCGAACCTACTTGGTTACTAAAGCTGGGATCGTCGAGCCACGCTGAACCTGAACTACTACCTGATCAACTAAAACTGAAACCGCCAAACCTACTTGGTGAACCTGAATCAGACGCACCAAAGGAACCAAACCCAGAATCGGGACCTCCAAACCTGTCAGACTGTCAACACCAAGAAAACGCTCATAACTGGAATCACCATACCTTCCACTACGATCAAAACTAGAGCCACCCATTCAGTCACTTCCATTAGAATCGAAACGACCGCCGCCACCCGGGACATTAGCCCTCAACTGTAATCTTTGGAAGCTGAAAATTAAAATGAAGCGATGTCATTTTCATTTTCTACTCATTAAGAGAGCTTATACCAGTTCATACACACTAAGCTGCTACCAATTCATTAAGTTTTTATTGTTCCATACATGCAATTCTATTATTCAACATTTTTTTTTATTGTTCCAGGATTTCCCTCTCTAAATTCTGATTTTTGAAGGTATTAGATATTACTCATTAACAGGCACAAAATTAAATTATAATCTTGAGGCAGGTAAACTCACAAGGGCAAGTAATTTACCTCAATAAACCTGCATCCTAACTCTCTTTCAATGCCTCTAACAAGACGATTTTGCGCATTCGAATGAATGAGAATTGCACTACCCTTTTTGCCTGCTCGTCCAGTTCGACCGGATCTATGAACAAATAGCTCGGAAGTGTTTGGAACCTCGTAATGTATCACCTGGCCAAAGAAGGAAGCAATGGATAATAAAAATTCTACTGAATTAAAGCTAGGAAAAAGATCAAACCATAGGTTTACATCGAGTAATGTCAGGGCTATTAAGTCAGCATAATTCTTGCTTAAACACCAAAACATATTTCCGGCATGCCATCACATAATTATTTGAGTAACAATAGAAGACAGAAAGATTGTGGTCACAATCAAATAAGAGTTGGCCATCCAAAAATCAGGGATATATCCGCCAGTAACTCTGCGAAAGTAGATTCTGTATACAAATTATATAAAATACTAAATCAATTTAGTAATACTATTATGAGCAAGAGTTGAATAAAGCAGGTATTGACATCAGTGTTGACGCAGTCGATAACTGCAATCGTGTCAAAATCATTAGCATAAAAGTTCAACGATTAACTGCAACTATGTCAAAATCACAATTTTCAATCAAAGTATGACATCTATGTAGAGGCTCCACCTACTAGCAACCCTACCCGTATATGAATTTTCACACGAGAATGTGGTATGTAAACTAGATGCACATTTGAAAGTCTTTCAAGAAGGTAGGTTCAGAACAGTTGCTATGATGCATTAGCAAGCCACTAGAGTAACAAGTGAAGAAGGAAAGATGTGAACCAGATCAACATTTGGAATATCCAAACCACGAGCAGCAACATCAGTAGCTATTAAAATGTTAAAGCGACCATCACGAAATCCAGTAAGTGTCTTTTCCCTCTGATTTTGTGCAATGTCACCGTGGAGGGCCTCACATCTAAAGCTCCGACCCATAGAATAAGCTAGCCTATCTGCATCACGTTTTGTTTGAGTGAATACTATGCATTTACCTCCTTTAGCATGTTCCTACAAGGAAATCAAAATGATGTTAGTTACAACTATATCAATTGAACTGACATGGTTCAATAAGTAACTAAATTTTAAAGAGTTGACTGTGTTACCAATTTGGTGTATACTTACTTTAATTAGTGACCCAAGAATTGATGGTTTTGTATAAGTTTCCGAGACAATAGAATAGAGTGTTATTCCTTCTGCTAACTTCTGATCAGAATCACAAACCTACAGAAGAAGATACATGCTTAAGGAATTTTCTAGATAAATGAAAAGGAATTAGCAAGTTAGCCAACGTACTGATAGTGAAAATAAAAATCCAACTCACATGAACTATCTTTCACCCATGAAAATGCAGTAAACTAACCATGGCTATATTTGTCATAATCTCAAAGATAAAGAAGACTATGAGAAAATTATGTTCGCAGAAACAAAAAAAAAAATGAAAAATGTCACCATAAATATGAGTTTCTCAACCACTCCCTAAAGTAAATGGAGTAACCTTGGCTTGTACCGTTTTAAATTTTGCCAATATTCAAAGTATGTGAAAAGATATAAAGGGTGTCGAGGTGATCTAGGATAGGAAGGTTTATTTTCATAAAAAATAACACTATCAAATGACAGAGATTGTTCAACAGAAATCTACTATCAACATGCCTCCAGAAAATAAACTTGTATAAACAATTAGAATAAAGGCGATGACCATGCAAAAGAAGATGCAAAAAATTTTGATACACCTATTCAAGTATTCATACTAGTCCAAGAAAAAAGAAAATGAACATTGATGCTCCATCAAACAAAGTCAAACAAAACACTAAAAACAATACAGTATTGAAATATGAGTTGGACTTACAAGGTCAATGCTAACTGGATTATTTAGAAACTTTTGTGTAAGTTTCCTAATCCAAGCTGGCATAGTTGCAGAGAACATCAGAGTTTGACGTTTTGGAGGCATCTTTTCCAAAATTCTCTCAACATCTTCAGCAAATCCAACATTAAGCATTTGATCAGCTTCATCAAGGACAACAAATTGAATCTCGGATAAGTTCAAGGCGCCTCTATTAAGCAAATCAATAATCCGGCCTGGAGTCCCAACTACAGCATCAACGCCATAATCAAGTGCCTTCATTTGTTGGTTTATTGGAGAGCCACCATAGACACATAGTGTGTCCAAAGTGGAGGATTCTCTAAACTCCTTCTCAACTTGTCGAGCAAGTTCTCTGGTTGGTGCCAGCATTATTGCCAAAGGGTTTCTTCCACGACTATACAAAAGAACATGGTACGGCAATTACTCGGCTGTAAAAATTACTGAAATTGCAATTTTGTGACAGAATTGGTTATGACAAAACAAATGTATATAGATATACATATATGTACACTCAAGACCATGTATATATCAAGAAGTATCAACATCCAGATAATGAACTAACCCATGTTTGGCCTGAAAATGTAAAATTTTATCCATGATCGGAATTCCAAAAGCAAGAGTTTTCCCTGTGCCTGTACTTGCGCGACCAATCATATCTCTCCCTTGCATTGCAGGTTCAAGAACAGCTCTCTAATCAAATATCAAAAAAAAAACATTGTGATGTAACAACACAGTTAGATTTATAATGCCACTAAAAAATGAAATCAAAAGTAATGGAAAACATTGATTAACAACAGGAAAAAACAAGTTGAGAATTTATGCATCATAATTTGTGATATCACAAGTATTCTATCAAATATTATGATATTTTGCATCTTCCAGGTGATCACTGCTAACAAGCTTCTCGTGCAAGAGAATTCAAAACAACAGGGCGCACACAAACACACAAGTTTGCAGAATTACACACACGCACGCACATACTAAATTAATATGCAGATGAAATGCTGAAGCCCAACTCCTTAGCAGTTATATGAATAAGAATAGCAGGCCGTAGCATGATCCACAAAGGAACATTATGCTTGAAAAACCAAGTGCATCTTCAAGATGATCGAGTAAAATGTGAATTTAAACAACAGTTAATGCACTGAAACAGCCAATCGCTTGATTGACTGAGAATTTGAGCCAAACAAATAACGTATCCGAAAATGATGTTTGAACACCTAGCAGTTCTCTATCTCCACTTTATAAATCAATTTAGAAACTAATGCATTTTGCTAATTTAGGTTGTTTCTCATAAGCCAGGGAACTGAAGTGACTTATGAGAACGTATTTCAAGTCAGATCTGTGCTATTCCAGCCGACCATGATCATAGTCCAGCTACTAAGTTGTAACGAAACACAAAAGTTTGCAAACCAAATATCCACGACAAGTGCAAAATGTATTAGCCTGAAGAAAAATAGAACAAAATGAAATTTTGCATAAGAACACTTGATACCTGTACAGGGAAAAGTTTCGTGATTCCCCTTTTTCCAAGTTGAGACACGATATCCTTCGAAATTCCCAGTTTATCGATCTCTAGCCCCTCTTCGCCACTCTTAAAATCCTCTTTATCTTTCTCCTCTTCATAATAATCATCAAAGGCGGACTCAGCAGAGGCGACATCAGTAGCCCTGAACCCCACCGGAGATGCCGAATGGTACTCCCTACGGATGAGACCACAAAAAACAAAATTTTGATTCCCATGATCCCCAAATACGGGTCTTTCATCGCAAGCAGCCAATGCCAAGGCAGGTTCCGCGGTTATCACCGGTGGTTGGCGACACGACTCGGAGGAGACCAAACCAGCAAGGGACCAACGACGCGACGCCGAGGCGGCAGCCAAAATGGACCTGCGGAACAAGAAGCTCATCGCAAAGCTAACACGGCGGCGACACTAGGGTTTTGATCGTCAGGGGGAGTCTTCGAGGGACCAAAAAAACGCCCACCTCGGAGCGAAGAAGAACATAACTGATATTTATACGTCCCATGGCTAAAAATCAACTATCTGATTCCGTTCGCCAAACAGGAATTTACGCTTTCCCATTCGTCAACAGAAAGGGCCACACCGATTCTAACCAATCCAAAACGAACCCTCCGTGTCTCGAACCTTCGCTCTCACCTTTTCCTATTTGTCCTTGTTTGTAGCAATTTTGTTTTTACCAACACGATTTTTTTTTTTTTTACTTTGGAACGAACAGCCATTTCAAATATTAACAAAATTAAACTTTCAAAAGAAACGTAGATGATTCTTCATTTATCATTTTATAATTTTGAATAAAAGAAATAATCTTTTTATTATCTACGTCCCTTGGTTTTCTTTTACTTTTTATTATCTACGTCTATTTTGTTTGTTTTTTTTACTTTTTATCATCTACGTCCACTTTTCATCTATAAGCAATTCGTAAACTATCCGCTTTGACACGACAATAAAAGTAATATCATATTAAAAGTTACATATTCGAATCTCAAAAATAACCCCTTATCAAATAAAATTATGTACAAATAAACTCTTACATCAATTTGTCCCAAAAAAAAATAGGATAATGGTACGATGGTTAAACTCTCTAATAGATGATCAAGAGGTTTAAGGTTTGAATCTCAACTACGGTGCATTGTAAAAAATTTTCCTCCAATAAGAAGCGGGCCTTAGAATATTGGTCATTTGGGCGCTTCCTAATTTATCCCGGTGGTTGTGAGAAACTTTCGTGGGGCCGAGCCGGGTCGGTCACCCCAAGTCTGACGTTATCCGACCTGGTTAATCATTTTTTTTTTATCAATCTATCACAGTCCTCTCGGGATGAGCTAATGGCTAGTACATAAAGTGTTGCTATCATGAGGTCTGGGAGTCAAATCCTGACTAGTAGCCAGGTTTCTGCCCTCCCTTTTGCTATCTTGATCAATCTGTCTCATGCATTGATCATTGTTCGAACTAGTTAAACTAATTCTCGTAATTTACCTCCTTCGTATTGATCCTGAGACGAATTAGCGAAGGCACTAGGAGCAAGCGTTTCGCCTTGCCACAATTGAACCTAATCAATCTATCCTCACGAGATGAATTGATGACTAATAATATATGAAATATTATTATAATAAAATCTGAAAGTTAAATCCTGATAATAACCAAATTCTTGCCCTCTTTCATATACTGATTACTGTTTGAGCTAGCTAAACTAACCCTCGTGATTTATCTCTTCCGTATTGATCTTGAAACGAACTAACGAAAGCGCCGGAAGTGAGTGTTTTATTTTTTTGTCACAATTGAACGTGATCGATCTAATTTTATAAAAAAAAATCATCAATTATTAAAATAAATTAAAAATAATAAACTCTTCTTCAAATCGTTAACTACATTGTGATGTACAGAGACAAATCAATGGACAACGAATCATCAGCCACAAAATTTCACTAGCGAGCATGGCTTTAAATTAGTA
>JBBUKS010000029.1:5306202-5334480 GCA_038050645.1 Hedychium gardnerianum
AATCGAATTCTTATTTCGGATATCTAGAATTCATGCGGTTTAGGATTTTCAAAGAACTAACAATTGGTATCAGAGTCCGGACTACCAAAAGGTCTAATTGCCGACTGTGCACAAGAGCTATGGTCTAATCGAGTTATGTGAGTAGAATATTGACCTCGAATAAAGGAAGTAGGGGCTCCCGTGTTCGAATCAAGAGGACCAGACACCAGACAGGAAGTCTTAGTTGCGGCTAGACAAAGAAGTCTAATAGGTCGGGTGGACCGAGAGGGCATAAAGTCCTGATGAGTTGAGGATCGGATGAGGAGGGCCCTATGATCCTTCGTTTGAGAGATGGATTGTTGGGATTGCAAGGTTGAAAATAAAATCCCACATTAAAAATACAAGAAAAAAATCATAAGTTTATAAAAAAAAGATATCTTCATTGGTATGAGACATTTTGAATAAAGCTAAGAGAAAAATAACGAGGACTTAAATCTAAAATATCATATCATTATAAAAATATTTAAATACTTTTGATCCTAATAATTACAAGAACTTGCAGTTGTACAGAGAAATAAAGGAACATATGTACCTTATAATTCTGTTTTTTCACATCGAAACCCATAGGTTTACAGACTTCTTCGATTTTCGAAAGTATCTCATTCGCGGGAAGTTTTGAGGTAAACCTTGTTTCCCTCTTGACCAGACCCTGGAAAAACATGATGTCAAATGCATACACACATAAGAACAATTAGCATAAATCGAAATTCAGGGGAACAACAAGTTTAATTTGTTCGAGCAAATACTGAGTTTTACTGCATAATCACCATTTGCTTCTCGAAAAGGGTACCGAGATTGAGGCCTTGAGATGTCGAAATGAGATCAAAAGCATTCATAGCGTCTGGCTTCTCCTTGCCTCGCTCAACCACAAGATTTGTTGCTTCCTGCAGATTGAAGATCTAGTAATTGAGATAAATCATGTGCTGGTGCATGATTCAGAACTAATCGAGGATGAGTAAATTCTACCTCTGACTCGTCGAAGATCGTATCCACATCATCTGGATCGACATCGGCCGTCTCAAACTGAGGTGGTTGATATCCCTTCTTAAACCATTCATTCTCAATGATTTGTGGAATCGCAATGCGCTGCAAAGTAGCTGCATTATATCAGGAGTACATGCAATCTCTGACTCGTTGTTCGATCGAATGTTCTTGATAGTCGACTGAGCTTCGAACAAAAACTACTTACAGTTTGGGGGTTAGGATCTAAAATTCGCTTGATAAGTTTCTTTGCACTAGTAGAGAACCAATTCGGACAGGAGAAGGCTGCTTTGAAGATCTGTGATGCATTCATAACAAGCATCAGTGGCAGCCCTGTTTCATAACTAATATCTGAGTGAGCATTGTGATAAGTCACCTTTTTGTATAACGAAACTAGATTGGTTTCTTCGAACGGCAAATAACCCGCCATGAGGACGAAAAGAATCACACCACATGACCATATATCTGCTTTAGCCCCATCATAACCTTTATCCTTGATCACCTAGTGAATTCATACAAAATGAAGAAACTTTTACTAGAGGGAGTGAATGAAAATTGACTACAAATTCAAAGTTAAATTTCACCTCAGGAGCAACATAGTTCGGAGTACCGCATGCAGTGTAAAGCATTCCATCCTCCTACAACATAAAGATAGACAAGTTTCAAGAGACTCCTCATGATCAACAATCCATGCCGATATCGAAAACTTACACGAACTTGCTGAGGTAGTGCACTGAGTCCGAAATCTGAAATCTTAAGAACACCAGTAGCATCCAGCAACAGATTCTCAGGCTGTTATGAGTTCCAAGCCATGGAGCAGAAACAAGTAAAAACCAAACAAAATTTGCAAATTCAGCATTTATGTATTGCTAACAGAACAAGGCACAAAACTATCATCGACCTTGAGATCGCGGTGGAAGACGCCTCGACTATGACAGTAATCCACAGCATTGATCAATTGTTGAAAGTACTTTCTAGCTTCGTCTTCCTTTAATTTTCCGTTCCGAGCCTAAGTAACAAGTCTTCAAAGTATCATATGTATGTGAAAGGTATGACCAGAGTGTTAATACTATCAATCTTACAATTTTGTCAAAGAGTTCGCCACCATCTACGAATTCTAAAACCAAGTATATCTTCGTCTTGCTGGCTATGACCTACAAAAGGAGATTCGAGCTGTAAGATATCAGCTCTGTAATGAATCAGATTGTCAATGGACTGTATATCACTGTCAGTATACAAGAAATGGAGATTTGTGCCTCACCTCATGCATTCGTATAACATTCGGATGTCTAATCAGTTTCATAGTCGAGATTTCTCGTTTTATCTGCAGAGAATTATCCATCGCCATCACAAAGAAACTTCAGAGTTTCATTGAAGGAAGCTTATCATCTACTAAATTACGAGATTCAGACAAATGCATTAAATTGTAAGGCATGCATGGTTCTGTAAATAAAAAATGAGAAAGTTGGTAAGCTTGCTTTCCTCTTGCTAAGAGGCGAGATGAATGAACAAATAAGAGAAACAAAACTTGCAATTTCTGATTGTTGTTGTTCACCTGGCCGACCATCTTATGTCGCAAGATCTTATCTTTATCGAAGATCTTGATGGCCACGCTCTCACCGGTCTCCACGTCCTTGGCGAACTTGACCTTCGCGAAGTTTCCCTCGCCCAGCGTCCGCCCGAGCTCGTATTTCCCCACCCTCGTCCGCCCCACCGATCCCATCGCTTCGCCGTGGCTCCGTCTGCCCTACCGCAACTTCACCGAACAGACCGCGACTTCCCGGAGGCGCGATTTGCCTCCTCCCCTGGCACGCCAAAATGAAGCTCCCCCGTTTCCGAAGCGCCGACACACCTGCGATTCTTCCGCACGCTCGGAATTGGTCGCTGAGCTCGGAGAAGAATCGCCGGTGGAAGTGGAAGAACCAGGGAGGAAGGTAACGGCGTGCTGCGCTCAATGAAGCGTCCATTTATTCCATAATTGCTTATATTTTATTAGGAAACTATCCATTTTTAACCTCCCGAATTTATTTTATTTTCCAAATTGCCCTCGAAACGGAGTTAAAAAGTGCAGCCGTTGTTCTTTTGTTAATAAGGGTTAAATGGCAAGAGCGACTTTAATTAGTAAGAAAATAAATATAGAGACACGTGCTCTATTAGAATTAGTATGATTAATTGTTTTTATTTTTATTTTAATGGCATTAAAGTACGGGAAAATATAAAGAAATAATATCCAGTCTAATAATTCAGTCGATTATTACAATGAGTGGATGATTTTTTAATTTGTAATAATTGAGGTTTTTTTAATTGCATTATTAGTAAACACCTCCCCTGGTTAGAGTAGGCTCGAGCAAATTATATAAAATTAATATTATTATTGAAATGATACTATGAAGCCGATGTGGATTAAAATATAGAATAATTGAGGAATTGATTGTGCTTTTATCCATATAATTCCAATTAATTATGCTTATTCATATTTATTATTTTAGTTTATTGTTAAGATCTACGAATTTAGATGGATTTTAAGGTAAGTAAGTTGCCGACCTAAATAATAGGTTCTATGGATATCTAAATAGAAAGCTTCTTGTGGTCAATACTATTAAATCATGAGTTGACGTCAATGTATTTTATCGGAGATATTTATTACCTGAGTTGTCGGATTCGAGCTCTCTTAGTAATATATTACAAGTTGTAATATTGTCTGCAGTACCGTGTTTGAGCCCTCTTAATAACAGTATGATATTGTGTCTCTCCAAAAAAATTTTTCGGGGGTTTCTGGAATATGAGTCCGCTCTGTGATGAGATCAATCACAATAAAAAATTTATTCAATACAGTTTTATTCCTGGGATAATGGTACGATGGTTAGACCCTCGATAATTAAGAAATTTAATGTTCGAATCTCAGCTACAACGTATTACAGAAAGACCTGATTAATTTTTTAATTTTTTTTACTAAATCGTGAGTTGACAATTTCTCTACTTCTTCTACATAATGTTGTCATCATCCATGCTTAATTAAAAAAAATATCTAATCAAAATATAGAAAAATAGATAATGAAAACGACAAATAAATAAATAAATAAAATCGATTCGAATTGTGATTTCTTTTTAAAAAATTATGATTTGTCTTTTTTTCAATTAGTTATTTCAGCCAAAAATGGGTCCAATAAAAAATAAAACAAAGAAATTAAGAGTTGGACCATAAATTCGACCCGTTCCGCCATTTCAATTTTGAGCCAAACCCGAGTTGA
This sequence comes from Hedychium gardnerianum, assembly GCA_038050645.1. Lineage (NCBI taxonomy): Eukaryota > Viridiplantae > Streptophyta > Magnoliopsida > Zingiberales > Zingiberaceae > Hedychium > Hedychium gardnerianum. The sequence continues at coordinate 5,310,474 of JBBUKS010000029.1, forward strand.
GTCTACTAATTTTAACGGTTTAAATGGTTAGGTTTACGGCGGAGGTGGAAGAAGGAAGCGAAGCGATCATGGCGACGCCGGTGGCGGCCTCGTACGAGAAGTTCATCTGGGGCTTCGCCTTCCACCCTGAGACGATGACCGTGAAGTCCCTATTCTCCTACCTCTCCCACACCGCCCCCATCAAGTCGGTCGCCGCGGCCGGCCCCGTCGCTGCTTCTGGCGGCGCGTCTACGACCTTTCCTCCGCTACAGAGATTGGTACCCTCCTCGACCACAATGGCGCCGTAACCGCGCTTTCCTTCTACTCCCCGCCCTCCTCCCCTGCCGGCCTACCCCGCAACCTCCTCTCCGCCTCCGACGATAGCGCCGTGTGCATCTTCGACGCTGATCCTTTCGTTCACCTAAAGACCATTCCCGTCCACCGAAATGGCGTAATGGATCTCGCCGTCCACCCGTCCGGCCGCGCTGCGATCACGGTCGGCAGGGACTCTTTCCTCGCGTTGATTAATCTGATGAGAGGCCAAAAGAGCTTCTCGTGCCGGCTCGACCGTGAGGCCTCGATCGTGAGATATGGATGGGGATACGGGGGAAGGTTCTTCACGGTGTCGGAAGAAAGGATTACAGTGCATGATTCAGAGGACGCGAAGATGATCCTTGAATTGAACGGGCAGAAGAGGGTACTTTGTATCGCTCCCGCCGAGGTACCCTTACTGTTTCTTTAATGGTGCCCTTTTGCTACTATTTAGTTAGATTTACTAATGTGGATGCGGCATGAACTTTTAAAGAGTAGGGATCGAGATTTTCACCTCTTTTTAGGATATTTGTAGTAGAATCTTTTCCATGTCCTTTGCTAGAGTTACATTTAGGCATATCTCCTTTGAAATTTATCGAACAAGATCAAGTGTTAGTCCATCAGATATCAATATTCTCTTTTCAATTTCCCTACTGATGGTTCAGAATTAGTTGCTGCAATTTGGTTCACTTCAGATATCAGTGTTTCCTGCTATTAGCAATTTTTGAACACACCAGTGAATTTTCACTTGAACAGGAAGTGGGCTTGTTCAAAATAAGTGCTAGTACTTCGATGTTGTTAACTGAATTTTGTAGCTTACTGGTTGCAATGACAGTGCTGCGATTTGAAATTTTGATGGATTACTAAGTTGCAAGACAAACCTTAGAAGGCATGTTGAACTTCCGGTTTGATGTATTATTGCTGTGGTGAATGTTCTTTAGATTAACATATTACGTGGTCTTCGATAATAGGATGCTAATAAGTATAACACCCCCATATAAAAGCTGATTCATTAGTTCTTGCGCTGCAGTATATTTTCTAGTACTCATAGTTCTTGGATTTGAGCAAACTGGTGCAATGTCTTTTACATGTTAAGATAAAGTTTTGATAAGTTCCATATTGGTATGACTCATGAGTTTTTTCTTATGGCACATGATATCAGAATGGAGCTGTTTACTAATGGAGAGGACCGCAGTATCAGTGCTTGGGATACGACAAGTGGGAAAATTGCATACAGTTTTGAAAATGCACATTCAACTCGGGTGAAAGGACTTGTTGTTTTGAAAAAAAGAAGCGAGTCCGAGACTTCTGAAGAATCGAATCTGATTGCTTCTGCATCCTCGGATGGTGTGATACGTGTGTGGGATGGTAGGATGATTGCTAAAGATAAACCAAGTCATTTGGCTGATGCCGATACGAAATCTAGACTAACTTGTCTTGCTGGTTCATTTAAGAAATGTGAGTTATAGGAGCTCTCTGTTCTTTATATATATATATATATATATATATATGCTTTTATTATCTTCTTGCCATTAAACATTGCTGCTGTGACATCATTATACAATCCTTTCTGAAATATTTGTGCAAGGTTACTAAAACCTATAGGTTCATTTCTAATGATCTGGTTGTTCAAAGATTCGGTAAATCCCTATATATGTTAAGGGAGATTTCATTTTACCATCGAGGTTTGCTTGCTTTTTTAAAATACCCTAGGATATGAAAAGTCTTGTTATTCTACTCTTAGACCAATGAAACTGTTAAATAACAACAAATTGATGACTTGGTAGTAGTTTTCAACTCTTAGTGGTTGAGGTGTAAAATGATCAGAGACTTGAGAATTTTCAAACTCTAAGGGCCTTTTGATCATCTTAAATTTCTGTAAAAACTTTAGGGATTAAAATGAAGATGCTGAATATTATATATCACAATGCTCTTTGTAATAGTCTGCCGTCTGTAGAAAACTGATTGTTCATACAAGAAATGTTTGAGATATTTCAGCAGCAATTTTATAAGAAAAACAACTATGTTTACTCGAATACAATGCCCGGATACATCAAGCAAGTGTCTTCAACTTCATAACACTGAACCATGGGGTGCTAGTGCCCCAATTCTCTTACAAGTTCATTCCTTCCTCGTTCACTGTTTTAGCTCCTGAACCCCTTAAAATCTTTGCAAAGTGTTTTCATGTATACAGCAGAGAAGTCTTTGTTAGGTTCTGGTCTGTTTTTCTATCTTCTTATTGTTGCTAATGTCTTAAACCCAAAGCTTATGTAGCTGTCTTCTCTATGAAGCAAATTCAGTTTCAGATAATTTTAGACGTTGCTATAGTTTAAGAGGCACAATGTCTGAAGTTACAATATTTCTTCCTTGAAACAATTATTTTTGTTGTTGTAAGAGGCTAAGTTTTTTTTTCCACACCCAATCTAAGCAAGCTATTTATTATTGTTTCTGAAAAGTGACTTTGCCTAATGTTTCTTTATTCCACATTGCTAATGGAAATTAGAAGCTTGAGAACTGGTTACGAGTCACGTTCCTCAGCCTTGTGGGGAATAACATAATACTGTGCATATTTCACCGAGAACTTCTTTTTCAGCTTGTAAAGGTTTTAAAGTTTTCCTTGCATCCGTCAACTACTTTTTCCATTATTTAACAGCTTCTTGTCCTTGTTAACCATATTTTATAGGCAGAGGGGAAAAAGGAAGATGGTCGTGATGGCAGTGGCCGTATTCGTCAGAGCTCCCTGCAACGTCGGTTTTACTGTTGGTTGAAATGAAACGTCATGGACTGCTCCCACACTTTCCAGGTACAACATTGTTAACCATCTCCATGCAGCTCGTTAATCAGAATAATGCTTTTTCCATAATGAGATTTGAATGCAAAATCGAGGAGTCGAGTTAATGAAAGTTTTCGAAATTGAAGATCCAAAATAAAATGCATCTTCTTATTCTGATTTTTGCATGCTATATATGTTTGCATTCTAGTAGGAAATGAAATATTTCATCAGAGCAGAAAATTGCACTAACAGATTCAACTATTCAGTAGTAGAATCAGTCGTCTAATTAGTTTCATGTGCCTTGAAATTTCTATGATTCTAGCACGATATGTGTACAGTAGATCATAATATTTTGCATATAAATATTATGTATATAAGCTTAAAGCCATAGAGCACCGGCTTGCTTGAGAAGGGGCACGAGCGAGCCGTTAATATGGCACGACATCACCTTCTCCACACCGCCTAGCAGCTTCCCACCCACGAACACGGCCGGCACGGCGACGGCGGTGGCGCTGGGGGCAGTTGACGTACTGGACCATCCGCCACCTCCAGCGGCGACCCCGGCGGTGAGAAGGTGCTCCAGCACGGCCTGGATCTCGCGGCTACCGGCCTTGTCGAGGTGGTCGAGCTCGTAAACGGTGGGGCCGACTCCCAGACCCAGCAGCAGCCGCTTCACCACGTGGCACATGCAGCAGCTGCTCACGCTGAACACCACCACCGCATTCCCGCTCGCCATCCTCGCCACCGTCTCGAACGGGCTGCTCGCCGTCGCCGCATTCTTCACCTCCACCATCCTCATGCTTTAACAACTCCTCTCCCTGTTTCTGTGCATATAAATATTTATGCGTGTGTAAGTATATATATACAACATAGGAGCAGTACTGTAACAAAACCAGGCAACTAACTATATAGAGGAGTGGGCACATGTCCATTAAGTTAGTGATAATCGAGTTTAGCTATAATATTTGTAAGATAGCAAAATTAGAAAAATTCTCCTACAAATAAGTTTCTACTTGCAAAAAGGGGTTCGAACTGAAATTTACTCTGGGTACAGAGAGAGAATGGAGAGTCAAAGCAAGATCGGTGGGGTAGGCAAAAAGCTTTGCAGGTGGTGCTGCAGTGGCGTGGCCTCTGAAGGCTGGAGCCCGGCGAAACTCGTGTCTGTGTGAGAGAGCGAGAGAGAGAGAAGGGTGGGTGTAAAGTGGGTCGCGAACTCGTACGGAGAAAACTAACTGTAGGAGAGAAGTGACAAAGAAAAACCGAAAAAGAAACGTCCGTAACGGGAGACCAACCGACAGCCCCCGACAAGTTAACGTCATCCAGCCGCCGTCTGACTCGCTTATCGGCCTGCACATTGCATTCGACCCCCTCTATTTTGTACAATCAGATTCTTGGCTCCGCCTTTTCGTTTCCCTCCTCGCGTCGATCAGGCCGTCCGAATCAGCTTTCGACGGCGCTGATCGCGTGAGAACATTCCAGCGACGTCAGCCGGACCGCTCAAATAGTGTTGAAAATGGGTCGAATAGGTATCGGACAACCATGGAATTATCTATTATTATGGGTTATACATCATTGGATCCAAAGTCCGAACCAGTTGCGACCCGGATCCATTATCATCTGCTTCACCGTCGAGGATTTAAATTTCAAATCGCCAGATCGGGAACCGGCGAGTGCTCTTCAGCTTCTTCGACGAGACGAAGAGAAGAGAGGGGAGAGAGCGTTAGCGAGCGATGTTGCGAGAAGGTTGCAACGACGGCGCCTTTTGTGGATTTCCTTCGCCGTAGCCACAGAAGCTGATTTCCCATCTACCGGATGGTGATTCTCTCGTTCCCATTTTCATCGTTTTGGTACAGATCTGGCTTGATCTGCGGGATATTCCAGGTTTTGAAGCTTTCTTGAATCTTATGTGGATTTCCTTTCCCATCGCCATGAGAGCTGATTCTCCATCTGCAGGTTGGTGATTCTATGATTCCCTTTTGTTTTTGGTAACCGATCTTTCACTCCTTTATCGCTTTGGTAAGGATCTCTATTGATCGGTGGGATTCTCCTGATTTTTGAAGTTGTATTGTGAGAATCTCATCAGGATCGATCGATTATCTTTCCTATGTTGAGCGAATCTAGCCGATCCGATGATCAGCTCTGAGAGATTGTGGTTAGGGTTCCATAGTTTTTGTATACCTTCCACACATAAAAGCATGCGTATGAAATAGAGTACCAAAGCTTCCTGTTCCTGCCTTTAATTTGAGCTACCCGAAGAAATATTCAGCTCCTTCCACTTTCTTATCCTATTCCCTCAATCGAAGACATAAAGTTCTGGTTACCTAATTATAATGATGTTAAATTGTTGCTAGGGTTCCAGAGTTATTTGTAGCTTCGACACAAAAGCATGCGTCTGAAATAAAGCACAAAATCTATGTTATTCGTCTATGGAATAGTAATATGCATGGATTAGAAAGCAAATCTCAAGAAAGTTAATGTGATTATCAGTTTGTGAGCTACCTTCTCATTTGAAGGTTTCTAGACATAATGCTTAATCTTTCTCTCTACAAGTGCAATACTGGTTAATACATTGGTTCCTCAGGACATTGATAATTGTGACCTAATTTATTAAATTTAGAAGTTCATCAATGTTAACCGCCCACAGTGTTTGCCAACCATGAATGAAATTGGCCTAGATTGTTTAAAACTCTCATTGCCATTTCGAGTGAACCACATAAATTGGCAACATGCCTTATTTCACATTGTTGATGACTGTGTAAAATTGATCTCAGAGGATTGTTCTTCATGTGTTCCCGTATCTGGAAAGGACCAACTACCAAGATCTTCATCAGAAACAATTTTTTTTTTTTGGTTCTACGAAAATGGAAATGACACATATGGATTGAGCGCCAGACTGTAGATAATACAAAACTAGCATCTCTGGGTTGTCAAAATGTTTTTTTGTTTTTTGTTTTTGCTAGCATCGCCTCAGAACTGGAAGTTGCTCGTGTTGAAGGCGTCAATTCATCGAGGAAGAAGAGGATAAAGTGACATTTTGGGCATTGGTTGTGAGAATTGTGGTAATTGCAAGGACAATAACGATCTCGGTTGCTTTTTCTCTGCCATCCTTTCTTTGAGGTACGTCTTCTTTTTTGAGAAAAAAATTGTCAGGAAATGCCAAAAAAGAAAAAGAAAAAATCCTTACAATTAAAAAAAGAAAAATAAATTCCGTAAAGTGCTTTGATTGTTAGTTAATTTGGGTCTTCTCTTCCCCAAATAGCAGGCATGGTCGCTAATTAATCCCTCCAAATCAATGCTGGGAATAAAAGAGATTGGAGTAGTCCCGCTGTTATCCTGCGCAAAGCGTGTAGTAGTTACTGTCGTCGCTTTGCCAAGATCAAAGGAGGTAAAGTGATACGAAAGGCAGGTGCTGCAGGTGCTTATGTTTTTTCAGAAATGGACCTTCATGAATTCGGTACTCATTTCTTGAGCTAACCTTCGTTTTTTCACTTGTTATTTTGTTCTGCTCTTTTTCTTGTAAGTTTTCGAAAGAATTTAAACTAGGTTTTTTAATTTTCATTTTCGATTAAAGTTTTAACATCCATTCAAATAAATTCTGTAATATTATTAATAGACAATTCAAAAATATAGGCTGAATCTTTGCCTTGCCGCACCATAATCAGCCGTTGTTCTTTTTAGGCCGAGACGCCTCTATGTTTGTTCACTTACAGTAGTTTAATGGGCCGAAGTTCTAGCACAATTTCTCTCAATAGGTTAAAGCCCAATTCGATTTTAATGGGCCAACCGGGCCTGATTATAAGGCCGGAAGTACGGCCTTGATCAATGGCCCAGTCTAACATCATCTCCAGTTTGATATTGACGCTCCGGAATACTCGCAGATTGATCTAAAAAGGTAAACTGTCGTCAACGGTATAAATGGGCCAAATATTGGCCCAAGTGGGCGAAATATAGGCCCACATTGGCTATATGGGCCAAAACTGATCCGTGGTCACTACGTGGGCCAAAGGGCCCAAACAATTTATATGGGCCAAAACTGACCAGTGCTGACTACATGGGCCAAGATAAGCCATATGGACTGAGATATTGGCCCACGTTGGCGACATGAGCCGAAGCACTAGCCCAGTTTTATATATGGGCCAGAATACAGGCCCGCGGAACTATGGCCAGGTCGATCTTGCTAGGCTTAAAGATTAGTGGCCCAGTCTGAGATCTTGAAATATCGGTCTAGTTTGATAATGATCCCGTTTCTTTAACGGGCTGAAATACCGGTGGTTCGATCTTAACGGGAGGAAATCTCGGCTCTTTTTAATCATGATCGTTCTCTACCGGGGATTAGGCCGGATTTAGTGGGCCTAGTATGAGCAAAGCATTACCCAGTTCAACTTTAAATGCCCGCAATCTGTGTTCATGTCGATTTTCATAGGCATAAATTACGACACGTTTTACATAAAAATTTAAGTCCACGCCATGTGAGCATTCGTAGGCTAACATATGTGGCTCATAGAACTCCCAATGGGCCGCAATGTGTGTCCATGTGTTTAGGGTTTAGGGTTTAGGGTTTAGGGTTTAGTTCACAACGCATATCAGATGACAATACACAGTGATGAAAAAGAAAGCAATGCACAGATGTCGTGAATACAGAGTGATTATATTATTGTAGAATCATTGATGGTAAGTCACAGATTATATAAATTTACCATAATAACCAAAAGTAAAAGCAACAGGAACATTTGGGTCAAGGAACATGTGCTCTTGTCCCTGAGTCGGACACTGCAAGAGACCGCGGGGGCAAACAAACAGAGGGCACAAAATAAAGCGTTAAGGACCATTTGATGCAGGATGTTCCTAAGCGACCTAGATTCATAAATGAAAAGCAGCTTGGCAACATTGCATATGGCCGGCCTTTCCAATAATTTGTACACATAATTGTGCACAATTTGTTCACAAAAGGTTCCCTAGTTCTCTCTGGACCGAGATGATCTTTTAGGATTCATCAGACCGAGGAGAATCAGAGTGGCTGAGCAACAACTCCTCTTTTATTGGCGATTATTTAAACATCTCCTTTAGTTGAAAGTGTACACAATGTGACATACACCATTAGTATGGCCTGCCATGTCTACCGTTAATGCATTATATTACATTAAATTTAATACTTATCTGACAGAAGCTCCCACACTCCGTATCTTGGCATGGCCTACCCTTTCTAACTATTGACATGGAGGATACTTAATACTACTGTCCTTGATTTTGCGCCCTTGAGGTATAAAATCACTCTCTTTTGTTATTTTCAAGCCCGCCCTATATATCTCAACATGATGCTTCAGTTTCAATTATGTGAACCATATACAAACTTACTATGACAGAGATGACTTGTGACAATTATGGTTGGTATGTTAGCCAACTACTATGGAAACTATGATTGACACGATGGTTGCAAGGAGTTACCTCATCAGTAGTCAACAATAGTGTGATCATTGTGAGAACAATAAACGAGGAATTGGAAATTCTCCAGACCTGCGAAATCAATCCAAACATACAAGTATGATGTATCAATTATATGTTCTAAAAAAACAGTGTTTGTTCTATGTCCCGCATATTCATGGTGCTCACTACTTTTTCAATATAATGAATGAAATTAATTAACTATTAAAAAAACTGCTAAAGAGTTTAGTTGATACTTTCAACTTTCTTGAAAGACCTTTGTATACTGTAAGTACAACAATACAATGTTTTGAAAATTTATTCGAATTGCACCAACCTCCAAAGTTTTCATGGCATCAGTTCAATTACATGCTTATTCACTTCATGGCTTATATATGTTTTCTTCAAAAATGATATAGAGAACTTTAATTTAATCTAATTCGGACCACGTTTTCAACCTTCATTGACTTGTTTCATGCACATCTATACAAACACGTTTCAAATCCATAAATCAAGCATCATAAACATGAGAAAAGAACACTGAATAAAAGAAAAGCATCTCCATCTTGTGATTCTTATCCACCATAGCGGTCGATAGAAATCCAATTGCAGTCCCTCGGATTGTCTGTATCAGAAGCAATAACTTTCGGATGTGCACTCATCAACAGAAAACAATCAGTTAAGCTGACTAAAGGCTAACTGAAGATGAGTCAGAGCAACTGTTCACATTGCTTTCGCGTTGTAAGATATTTACGATTGACTAAAACTATGATTGATTGACATGTGGTTTGGTCCCCAATTATCGGGAGCTCATGGATCCAATAATATCCGTGCCAAGTTGAAGGAATATAATGTGGTCGAAAAAGCTCCCCTCCTATACAAGAGTCTGACATGGGACCATTGATGATTGATGATCAGCCCGTAAAGAGCGACTACTAGAAAAATGAAGCAAACTCTCGCCAATAAAGATCAAATTTTAACTAAATTGGGCTGACAGAATAGGTGAAATTTGCCCAACTCAAAGAGGTCCTTTTTAAGATTTTGTATTGAAAGCCCTTTGATGAGATTCATCATCAATGTAACCTCGTGTTGTTTTCTGAAAACCAATTGTAACATGTGTAGATTAGATCAACCGTCAACGTGTGTGTGAGTCAGAATTGAAGAGTCGGTGTCAATTAACGACACTATCAAATCTCTACCGCATCCAACGACTAGAAGAGGGCCCTTCCCACTATGGCTTGTGGGCTTCATGGAGAAGGCAACATGCAACGTGTCTTAATTCGTCTGCATCTTAATTCATCGTCATATGCCAAATGAATATAGGAGTGTACTGCATGAGGCGGTGGTCTTCACTGCTCGAGTGTTGCACCATAAAAGTTAATGATGCAGGCGTCGACAAGTCAAAAAGTTCATGCAGCTTTATGCAGGTCTACGGCTGCTGCGTGCATGAAGCGTTGTGTCAGTAACAACTCTAATAATGGATCTCTCTGGTTGAAGCAACAATTTTGCGTGGAGGGGGGCCGCCCTGCTCTCACATAAATGATAAATTCACATGTGCATGGTGTTTTTCTTTCCAGTTATCGTGGGCGAAAAACAATTGTAAAAGCTACGTCTTTCTTTCAACGTAAACACCACGAAACTAATAATGGCGAATAAAACGAGTGGGATCAACTTCTACCAAGCATGATATTGTACGTTTGATGTATGGTCCCTTCTCTGACCGCCCTTAAGGCTTGCAACAGTCCATGTGGATAAAGTTATGTGCCAACTTTGGATCAACCGAAGCTTCATGCAGTATGGCATGCAGTATCAGTTGTCTCTTAGAGAAGGCAGTCCTAATTAATAAATGTCACATTGCGCCGACGATGTTTCAACTGTCAAACACTATTAGTTCTAATCGCGTGAAACATTCCTAATTAAGCATCATAATAAGCTATGGGGCAATTTGAGTTCCTGATACACATGGTTTTCCTTAATTCTAGTTGCAGTGCATGCATGGTGTCTTATGCATTGTACCCCTTGAAGACCTATTCCTAGTGGGCGCGGGCCTTCGCGATAAGAAAATGAAAGGCAAATATTATGAACAGAACTTCTACGGAAAATCTTACAAGTCACAGTAGTTAGCTACTGTATGTGATTTGAAATCGACTGGATGAAACGGACTCTTAAGGAAACCAAAAGAAGACTCGTATTTAATTAGGTTCCTGGACATGAAGTTTATAATTAATCCTAATCTTGGAAAAGCGAAGCCTAACACGAAATTTTCAATCCAAGCTAAAAGATGTTCTTTTTGTGCGTGCCTGAGGAATATGCTCATCCTACCAACACAGACCTCACTTTACGTATATGGTTATAAATTAAGTTTATGAGGCGTGCACACATACCATTACTAACACAATTGTAGAGAGAATGAATGTGGAAGTAACTAAAAGTGGATTCAGTGTTAGGTAACGCAAAAAAATTTAAATTTGTCTTCTTAAGTGCTTTCATATATATAGCAGTAAGTAGGCACGTAACTATTCCACTACTAAGGATGACATATATAGATCACCTGGACGAATCTTTAGTTTCTTAAAGAACAAGGGAATCGAAAGAAGAATCACATAATTTGTTGGCAAAGAAAAAGAGAAAAAAAAGAATCACATTGGGCAAGGTTAGAAACTTATCTCCGACTCTGGCCGAGCATTGCACGGGTGTCCAATCAATAACCTACCACTCCGTTTCAAATGTAGCTTCAACTAGACAAGATGCGTGATTGGTGCAAAGAAAATCTTTGAACATATCTTTGCAGGAAAGTTTGAAACTCTTTGTGACTAGCGAACTAATAAAAAGTATTAGACTAGTCAAAAGAGATTAATGAAATATGTTTAGCTAAAACGATGCGTCCGTCAATAATATTTCAACCAATTTAGAGTTGGTAAAGGAGAGAAAGTATGATTGAAATATCTAACAACTGGGACAGCATCTTTCTATCAGCAATGAATCAAAGTTTGAAAATGGTGAGCATTCAGGATTAAACAAAATGTCATGCTAAGCGCTTGGTCGCTAAACTAATAACATTGGATAATGATCCAACATACAAGTCCTCCGAAAGGATAGATATATCCTTTTGGAAAGTGTGGTAATAGTAATTTCAGGATTAGGAAGGAATTATCAAGTATATATATACTTGTCCAAATCAATGTTTTTTAAATCTAAAATCTGCCAAGAGGCCTAGTTTTCACTAGTACAATTGATTAAACCGAATTGGTTTGTTTCAATAAAAATTCAATATTCGTGAATATGAAGAGAAAATGAAACAAAAGATACATGAGAATGACCCCACCAACCCGGCAGATAAACGCACCGGTCATAATAAAGCCGTCATTTCATCAAATCACATATAATTTTATTAAATACTAGGGTGTATTCTATTTTGATATTTACTAAATAATATATCCATTTGTGATCAAAAGTGTTAATAATCTCAAAGTGATCAAAAATTAAAAGCAACATATATAAACAGAACAAAGGTGTTTGATAAAATAATAGACTTTTTAAACTTTTGTACTGTCGTTTAGTTCAGATGGACAGAGAGTAATTTTACATTTGATATATATCGATCGTAAAATAGGATTGTTTTTTAAAATGTTCAATAAAATTAAATTATAATTTTTTAAAAGTAAAATATCAATAAACTCCATACAATGGCCGAAGACAGGAAGCTTCATTCAATGACCCTTGGACATGACGTTCGCAATGATGTCATCCATCACTCACCGACGCCCCCATGATAACGACTTTTTTCCTTGGTCAATTAATCAAACTATTTTTGAAAGAAAAAGAACAGGGAGTCGTGTATTTAATGCATGCCCTCCATCGTGTATCTGACAGGCAGCAAAAACCTTCCAATCAATGAGGCTGATTGTACAATAGAAAATAATTGATAGGAAGGAATGTGAGACTCAAAAACCTCACTTTGAAGTCATGGCTGCGGATGTTTAGTGCAGTGAACAATGGGACGGCCAGTCAATACTAGAAAAGTGGTTCAGTCAGCAACGTCTCTCGTCAGTGTCTCCATTTTGTAGACAACCAACGAGTGGATGGTCAAGTTGGGTGGGCCAACCAAACTCATATCATGCTAGGCCAAGTTGACCAATTTGTAGGACTGATCAAGTTAAATGGTCTAGATGAGTCAAGCAAGTAGGATAGGCGTCCATCATCAGACGAGTTGAGCTGCTCAAGTAGGGGTTACCAAATCAATAAACTAGAGAGGGGAAGTGGGCAGTGTTGGTGTAATCAACCTCCTCGATGATTGAATACAATAATTTGTTTTGAAGTGTGCAAAGGCGTGAACAATAATGAATAATGTGTCTTAAAGAGAGTTAAATTAGTGCATCAGTCAATTGGTATAATAATTTTATTTAAAATTTTACTCAGCAGTCAAATAGAATATGTTTATATTCATAGTTATCTTGATTGGTCCGTTATCTTAGCTCATTTACTCAACTCAGACTAATCGACTTAGTTGGACCACTTTAATTGTTGAGGCTGTCCAACCGGTCTGGATCGCTTATTTAGCTTAGTCACCCTGAATTGCTCTAAGCTGACTAGGATAATAACTCATAAAAAATTATAAAAATTCTTAATTAGCTCTTAATAAAAGCCGTGAAACTTAGTTGTGGCGTCACAATCATGGTACAAAATATTATCCTCTATGAACCTCGCCAAAACACACATGCGAGAACGCAAAAGATTATTGTACTAATTGTATGTACTTCATCTAGATTAAATTTTCTACAAATTAAACGATATGGAGTATTAGTGTTTTAGGCTAGTCTTAAAGTCCAAATTTCCCCATGTTTAAGTATGATCAATTGACATTAGGTATTTAAGTCTTCTGTCTGATTAATCCCGAGTGATTGATCCAGTTTTACAAAAACAAATCATTAATCATCAAGATAAATCGAAAAAGTACATATAAAGGCATATCCTAACCATCAATATTTTCAAATTCACTATCTATTAAAGAGAAAATCCTCTATAATACACTGATCATAATTAAATTTTAAATAATTAATTTATCGTTGAAAGATCTAATCATACCATCCTAGGCATTATTTATATATCCTTTAAGCTACCACGTGAGGAGTCAGCCGCCCACTCATATTTATTCAACGATCAAAATTAATCTAAACGAAGTCTCCAACTTGCCTTCACTGCGTAACCCTGAAAACGTCCTGAAATTTTGTCTCTTTACTCAGTAAGCACGAGGCCTAAAGGGAAGTTCTCTCTTATTTTATCCTGCTCTGGTTTTTCTGATTTCTGATTCAATGCAGTTCAATAAGTGTAAAGAAAAGAAAAACAAAGAGAGGAAGAAGACAAGGATGAGATTGGTGAGCATTTGCAATGGTAGTTTTTTCTGGTGGGTGTGGACGAGTTGATAAGGAATCCTTGTCATTATAGAGTTAATAAGCAGATGTGACACTGTCCTTACAATAAGAGGGTAAGTGATTGACTGTGGCCTGTGGGCCTCAAGGAAAGCAAACCACATGAATGCTCTGCAACTGCCGCCCTGTTACACTATTAATTCGCACTGTCGTCAAGGAACATGCATGTGTTCAATTCATCAGTCTCAATAATATGGAAGATGAGAAACATTCATATGCTTAAATTAGAATATAGGGTTTAGCATTTGAATAATGGATTCGCCAAATCTACCTTATCTCGAGACCTCTGCCAGCATGTGCCGGCATGTGTAGCGTAAGCCGTCTGTAGTCCCAATTAACGTAACAATATGACCGATCTTAGAGTATGATTCTGCAGTTGATTAATGATGGCAGGTGGCCCAGCGGCGGTTTACAGTTGATTTTAACTAAACTAACTAATTAACTAACATGAAGCATGGGATTTGAACAAGGAAAGACCTTCCCTAGTTGATAACCGCGCCGGGATTTGGTTGTTCAAGTTTGCATGTGCAGGAGCACATTGGATTGTTCTCAGGGTGGGGCTGGCTGATCACGATCTTGGGCACATTTAGTTAATGGTGACCATGTTGATCTTATGCATGGCCAGGACCCCATGCCCCAACTACATGTTGAAGGATCGGCCGATAGCTAGGCCAACTCCAGCTATGGTTGACACGTCGAATTGTTGCCTGTTATGTGGGCTCAATCAAACTGGTATCGAGGTCTGACCAGGGTAGCCATAATTGTTAGGTTCTGCCCGTGGATTTTGCTAGAGGAAGGCTATTCACGTCTTACATACCTACTATATATGCAACTGAGAAAAAATTACAGTGAAAAGGATATGGCCACAACCGGACACCAAAAATAAATATTCTTAGTTCTTCCTACACGTTAGGTGAAATGTCAATATTGTTCAATTTGAAGGATTTAAATTAATCACTAAGAGAATAGAAGTAAATCAGTTCTACAGAGAAAATTAATATGTAAATTAAGGGGAGTTCTATATAATCACATAATTTAGTTCAGTATTATAGTTTGATATTTTAATTAGGGTGCAATTATTTAGTAATAGTAGATGTTTTAGAACAGGAGAGTGACACAATTAATAGATGTCGCAATTAGCTTCTAAGAGATGCTCCAATTTAATTATAATACGTGCAATGATTTAATATTTTGAAAGTGAGATGGGTGAACACTTACTTCACGCCAATGTTTAATCTATGAAGATAAGAAGAATAGGAAAGTTAGACCAAAAACTGAAACAGAAGTGCCTTTGACTGAAATTGAAGCAATATTTAATGTAACAAATCAAATTTATAAGATATCATAAGTTAATTATAGTAGATGATACTGTGTAATATATAATAGTTTTAAATTTATCCAGTGTTTAACAGGCACTAGTGTTTTGAGGATCAGAAAGGGAAAATTAAGGTTGGAACCAATAGAAAACTTGCAAGTGAACCAAGAAGGGAGTTAATAAATTTCGAACCAAAACAATGAGAAATGATGGAAAGGGACACCAAGTGTAACTAACGACTAACGTGGCACTCGAGAATCCAATGCCGAGTATGAATCGGTTTTTAATAAAGATGGATGAGGTCGGCGGTCAGCTAAGACACCATGGCATTATTAGTTAATTAATTGTGGGGTGGTTGATGGAAACATATGATACAAAAAAGTTACAAGGGAGATGTGCCTGGTGTCAAATGATTGGAAGTTGGGATCCCTTTCTAGAATAGTTTATTTTCTCTCGATTTGATAGGTGTAGGGGAGGCGGAAAGGACGTTGGTTAGTTAAATCCGACTCAGATATTTGACTAAGACTTGTGATAATTAACAAAAAACTTTCGTTGGAGAAGTGCCGTGCCTAGGAAAGAAAAGGAAACTTGTGATAATCAGTACTAAAATCAAGTAAAAACATAGAGTGGCAAAGACTATGAATATATCTCAATGGGAGGCAATGATACATCTCAATGTAAACACACATCTCAACGTAAATTCCAGGCTCCGTCCCTATTGCCTGGAGTAGAGGTTTTGATGAAGTTGATCGAGCACATAAGGACGATTAGTTGTGTGGTGGAGATCAATTGGACTCAAAGACATTAACCAACATTGTAAGATGATTTAAGTATTATGGTGAGATCGTTTGGACAACCAATGTAGCAATAGTCAACTAGGTATAATTGTGAAAACCAATATAGCGAGCGAGATTACTAGCTAGAGCACAATAATGAGGTCAATTGAGGCGAGGTTGGACAAGAGGTGGTTTGAACATGACAAAAAGGTCAATAAATAGTCGAAGTGAGAGACGGAGCAACAATATGTGAGCTTGACAAGGGGCATAGAATAATATCATAACTTCCCTTTCTTATTCCTATGGTTGGGTAATGAATGTTTTTAAAATGATTAGTCTCATTTTATTTTTTTTCTAAATGTCTTCTCTTCTTCCTCTTTCTATTTCTAGGTAATCAATGTTTTCTATACTCATCCCACCACATCGATCTCTATCATTTCCTTTCTCCGTTTTAGTCTTTCCTTTAGTCTTTGTCCTCTAGGAAAAAAAAACTCTCTCATGGGGATTATATTTAAATACTATGAGGAGGTCTTTCATCTAAATGTTTACTATTTTGGATTAACTTTTCATGAGAGGTAGTAGTCTCTCACCTCAACAATCTTTGAGTGTCTAAACATCATTTGTTCAAATGAAGATTCTTAAAATATATACAATAACTATAAATAGGGCAAGTCATCAATCCATAAAACAAGTTTGTTTGCGAAGTTATAGATGCTAGTAGGTATTTTATTAGAGATTTTTTATCAATTCATCTTTGTATGATTCTATTTATCTACTAATATTTATTTATTTATTTAAAAAAAAGTGTCCAATAATCATCTCCAAAAATGTATTTATCTATTAACATTGAAAGTTTAAGAAAATGATTAAATAACAATTTGATCTATTATAACCGTTTGATAGTTTTGATCAAAATCATCATAATTTTTAATTTTTAAAAAATAATTTGTTAAATTAGGCTACACAATTTCCAATAATTGAAGAAAGGTGAAACCGTCACTTTAGTGATCTCTTTAGGACGATCTCACACTCTCTAAAAAAGGATAAACCGCGAGGACATTTGTCTTATCACAATGGCCTTTTGCACGAAGAAAATCAAATATTTAATAAAACATTTTGCACAATTTATACTCATATTGGCATGAAATACCTTATTACTATCCAATACAAATTCGGACTAATGCATCTCATATGTGCCAATGTGACTAAACCTACTTTTTAAAAATAAATAAAATATTGATATTTTAATGATTAGATCCTAAGTTTAATATTTATATCTCATTTAATATATCCTTTTAAATTTAGTTTAAAATAAATATTACATCTGATACATCACTAATATATATTACAACATTATTTAATATAAAATAATAAAAAACTACATGATCTCAATGAGTTTTACTCTGCCAAGGGTTTCATAGTTCAAAGAAAATTTCAAACATTGTCACCTATACGACAAGGAGTGCTATAGGGTTACAGAAGGGATGCTATATATTAAATTGGTTGATAATTTTAGATCTATCTTACTAAAATTTGATATAATTAACCACTTTTCAAATGTTGAGAGTTTTTTTTTTGGTTAAACTATATATGAAATCAATTAGGCATTTAATCATTAAAAAAGAATAATCGGTTGCATTGGTCTTCATGATACGCTGAGGATGTCAAGACACATGTCATGCTGAGCATGCCAAATGATCCAAAGTTTAGCCCAACCCGACCATTGGAAAAGTGGGGTTTGATCCGGGCATGTTAGCTCAGGCTACATGCATGCAAGCCTCACTATTTAACGCCTCTAATTATTTTTATGAGCTATCCAATTTCAATCTTTGTGTGAGTGATGGGAATACTTCGATTGGACATTAAGTTACATGTAAACTTGTCAAACTTAATTGCAATATTTGATTCCGAACCAATGTTGCTTGTAATCTTATTGTGCGAAAGTAACACAATGATTGTGTAATTTCAGGATGGAGCACCTAACAAGTTAGTATCTTACAAAAAGCTTCGACAGAAAAGTGACAACAAAATAAAATAAATTATAATATTAACTCCAAATTAATTATTAATTGCCATCATCAAATTATATTTATCCTAATTTGAGTGATATATAATTAATACAACTCCAAAAGTTGCTGCTAATTACAGTAAGCTTAAGTGTTGTTTAAACCACAAGAGCTTCTTCTCTTCTACTATATTGTTTCTCAACTGATGTCATTAGAAAGCACAACAAGAAGACAAGACAATAAATAATACACCGCAAGGGCCATGAGGGTTCTTTTTCTTTTCTTTTTCTCTTAATTTATCCTGAAAAGTTGTTTCGACTCGCAACTTTACCACGTCGATTCTAATTATCTAGCAAATCCATATAATGAAGAAGTTGATCCAGCACGAGGAAGGTTAAGAATAGTGTGCAAATTTAGTGACCTGATGAATTATTGTCGGAGCACCGAGGCAGCATAACTGATTGATAAAGAAGCCGCACCAAGAGCGAGAATTAAATAAATTAACAAATGAAGAGTAATAGTGAGAAATGATTAATCTATCGTTAAGTTGGATCCGTTTATGTTATATTTTAGAGTTAATCGGAAAACATAGAATCATATTTATAGAACAAAATATTTAAAATCGAGCTAGCAAAATTAACTTAATTGATAAAGCAGAATCCGAGCAGACAAGCAAAATTCTCAAATGTACTAGATGGAGTTCAAAGTAGAGTTTGATTCGGCAAAGATGGATTAGAATAATAAAAAGTTAGAATTAATATTTTTCATAAAATTAACTTATTTTATTTGGAAAGAAAGGACTTAAATAACAAATTAACCCCGCCCCCGAGTTGAATATAAATGACAAATAGAAAGGTTTAGGAAAAATGGGCGGCTAGAAGGGCACAAAACTGCAGAAACTTAATATAAAATCCATATGCTCTACACTAATGCTTCTCATCAAACATAATATAAAATCAAAATGCAGCATAATCACTTCGCATCCTCATCCCATTTTATTTATTTTTTCTTTAACGCCAAACACCC
This sequence comes from Hedychium gardnerianum, assembly GCA_038050645.1. Taxonomy (NCBI): domain Eukaryota; kingdom Viridiplantae; phylum Streptophyta; class Magnoliopsida; order Zingiberales; family Zingiberaceae; genus Hedychium; species Hedychium gardnerianum. The sequence goes on from JBBUKS010000029.1 coordinate 5,329,511, forward strand.
AGTCAATTGTAATGATTATTCGGAAAAAATAGAATTATGTACACAGAAATCACTTGCTACACAAGGAGAGGGTTAGGGGGAAGGCAGAGCACTCGACCAGTTGTTCAACACAGAAATACACCTGAGCCACAGTCAGAAATAGCACCCACAGTATGGGTCAACCTTCAACCCAGGGAGGACATATGTAAATAATTGTGACCCCTTTCTCACTCTTCCCAATTTACAATCGACCACGTGGGCTGTGCAAGGTGTCGAGGTGCTAGTTGCACTAACAATGGCTGCCCTTCTCCAACTCTTGATCTATAAATACAACCTTCTGGCCCATTTTCTCATTTCAAATCAAAATACACATCTCTCAGCTGCTGTCTTCCTTAATGCTTGTGTAGATCGCCATTTAGGAAGGAGAACATTATGGCTCCTGCCATGGCTTCTACCCTACAATCTGCAGGCAATCCAACCTCCCAAATCCACCAATTTAACTCACGACTGCGACCTAAATCTGTCCAAGTTCTAAGAAGCCATTCTTCTAGAATACTCTGTTCCGCCTCCTCCAACTCTCTCCTGAAACTGACGACCATGGCCGGCACCACCCCGGCCTTCTACCCAGCTCCTCATCAGCGAGAGGCATTAGAGAGTAGTATCCCTAAGCTGGCCATTAAGCCAGGGCCTTCAACGGGAAGCGGCGACGCAGGGCTGAAATGGAATTTGTTCCAGCAGCTGGCGGCGGCTGTCTTGGACAAAATCGAGGAGGGTTTCATAGCCGAAGTGCTCGAGCGGCCGCACCCCCTGCCTAAGACCGCTGATCCTTCTATCCAGATCGCTGGCAATTTCGCCCCAGTCGACGAGCACGCCCCTTGCTACAACCTCCATGTAGAAGGCCGCATCCCACCGTTCATCAACGGGGTCTATGTCCGCAACGGCGCCAATCCTCTGTTCGAGCCCGTAGCCGGGCACCACTTCTTCGACGGCGATGGCATGGTGCATGCCGTTCACCTCCGTAACGGCACCGCCGCCTACGCCTGCCGGTACACTGAGACTGAGCGGCTCCGCCAGGAGCTCGCCATCGGGAGGCCCGTCTTCCCCAAGGCGATCGGCGAGCTGCACGGTCACTCGGGGATCGCACGGCTGCTGCTCTTCTACGCGAGGAGCCTTTTTGGTATCGTCGACGGAAGCCACGGGATCGGCGTGGCAAACGCCGGCCTTGTCTACTTCAACGACCGTCTGCTCGCCATGTCGGAAGACGACATCCCTTACCACGTCCGGATCACTCCCTCCGGCGACCTGGAGACCGTGGAGCGGTACGACTTCAACGGCCAGCTCCGGTCCTCCATGATTGCGCACCCGAAGGTGGATCCGATCTCCCGGGAACTATTTGCGCTTAGCTACGACGTCATCCAAAAGCCTTATCTCAAGTACTTTTACCTCTCCCCCGACGGAAAAAAGTCGCCCGACGTGGAGATCCCCCTTGACCAACCCACCATGATGCACGACTTCGCCATAACTGAGAATTACGTCGTGGTTCCCGACCATCAGATGGTTTTCAAGATGCAGGAGATGATCCGCGGCGGATCTCCAGTCGTCTACGACCGGAAGAAGACCGCCCGCTTCGGAGTCTTGCCTAAGTACGCTTCCGACGCCTCTGATATGCGGTGGGTAGACGTCCCCGACTGCTTCTGCTTCCACCTGTGGAACGCGTGGGAGGAGCCCGCCACCGGCGAGGTGGTGGTGATAGGCTCCTGCATGACACCGGCCGACTCGGTGTTCAACGAGTGCGAGGAGAACCTCGAGAGCGTCGTCTCTGAGATCCGGCTCGACCTCAACTCTGGCAAGTCGACGCGGCGCCCCATTCTGGCACCGGAAGACCAATTGAACCTAGAAGCTGGAATGGTGAACAGGAACAAGCTGGGGAGGAAGACTAGGTACGCGTACTTGGCGATCGCCGAGCCGTGGCCCAAGGTCTCGGGCTTCGCCAAGGTCGACCTTTCCACGGGTGAGCTACAAAAGTTCATTTTTGGAGACGGCCGGTTTGGAGGCGAGCCGTTCTTCGTGCCAAGGGATGAAAACTCACCCAGGGAGGACGACGGCTACGTTCTGTCCCTTGTGCACGACGAGAAGACATCCAAGTCGGAGCTGCTGATTCTGAACGCCGCCGACATGCTGGTCGAAGCCACCGTGAAGCTGCCATCGCGCGTTCCCTACGGCTTCCATGGGACATTCATCAACGCAAAGGACATGGAAACACAGGCCTAACTATTCTCCCTCTTTCCGTGGCTGGAGGAGCCTTCCTGAGGGTGCCTGTCGAACACCCCGGAGTCTGCTCTGTTCTAGTTTGTTGGTTAGTTTGTGCTTCGGAGCTCTGTTTTTTCATAAGTTACGTTACAGTTAGTGGTAGTTAGGACCGATAGAGAGATTACATGGGGCGAGACCAGCTTGTAGCTTTTGGGGTTGTATAGGTAGCCAGGTAGGTGCCTGCCGAGCTCAGCTGGTTTTTGTTATTACTATTTTTTGTTTTACCTACAGATAGATTGTGATACCGAGTTACTCCCTGTAATAACCAACCTACTCACCGTCATGCCGTTTGTGCATCGAGTGAGGAGGTTCATCAACGAGGGAAGTGGAGGGCCTCCCCCTGAACCTCCTTTGTTTCTGTACATTGTTCAGTACGTGCAATACATATTGTTGTCTATTCCTTCGCAACCATTCTTCTTTCTTTGAATGATCTTTTTTGGTAGCAACGACTTTCCAACTTCAGAACTTGGGCCAAGCATTAGAAGGTGGGGCGAAGGGAGCAAGCGGTAGCTGGCAAGGTCCGTCCTGGGTTATCTCGTCCCTTGCTGTGGTAAGTGGGGCATGTGCCATGCACCTGAAACGTTCCTGTTATTCGTGGTCCTCGGCGGCCACGAATGCTGATAGAAGAGCAGCCGTTTCTTTTCAAAGTGGACAACTCATTGAAAACATGATCAATTTGATCATAAAGACTAGGAGATTCTTTCAACGATAGGTAAGGAAAAAGTTCTTTGCTCGACAAATAAAAGGTGAGATTAGTCCAAAATGAACAAGGGACTATAATTTCTAGTGGTACCAACGATCCTATTGGATCGAGCTTTAAATCAATAACATTCTGGCAAAAGACGAAATACTCGCCCCCAGTGCCCCCGTCAATTCGTCCCAGGATCAACACGAAGGAGGTAAATCACGGGAGCTAGTCTAGCCAGTCCGAACAGTGACTAGTGCATAAGGGGGGCAAGAACCTGGCTTTAAATCAATAACATCCAACTATTGTAAGTGGTGTGAAATCAAGATCACCTGAAGAAGAAACTGAATCAGGACCAATTTGAGTTCTTGAACATCGACTCATGGATGAATGGATACCTTGCGTGTTCCCAAGATACCTACTTTTCTAAAAGGTCTTCAAATTGTGCAGGGCTATGATTGTTTAGGAATGATTTTGACTTCGTTATAGGGAGAAACTTATATATGAATTTTCATTGATTGCTCTGATAGATTTTAAATGTAGAAGAGTCTATATAATGATTCTGCATTGGTTTTACTTACCACAATGCACTACATCTCATGATTTAATATGATGTTCACTATTCGGATTTAAACCTTGAGATATTGGTTTGTTACATGACAAGCATCACCACCGTAATAGATCTATAGAATTCACACCATGCGAGGTAGAGTTGAGTCAAAGGGGAACGGAATCCCACAATCACAAACAAGAGCATGAACTTGAAGGTACAAGATGTCAACAATGATATTAGTTGTGGTACTGAAGGTTTTAATCAATGGTCAGGTGATTTTCAATAAGGGACAAGAGAAGATGGATATGATAAACACACTGAATTAATGCCAATTATAATTTGGTTCACTCGAACCTATATGTTCATTAAAAAAGTGAGGACAATGCCAAATTGGTGTCTATTTTTTCGAACTTAAAGAGTAGGCAGAAGATTTATAGGGTTCCAAGGCTTGACTTTGGGTGTCAATCACTCAGTGAAACCTGGTCATTGAAATCCACTTTAAGATCAATTGTATGAGTGAGATCGTAATAGAGCACCAAATCTTAAGAGGAACATAACATCCTAATTTAGTCTAACTAGACAGTTCAATCTGATTTTCAGTGCACAATTTTGGTTTCAAAAAAAAATAAAAAATTTACCATATAAACAGATTAAATTCTGGATCATGTGCAGAAACTAGTCGACTAGGCTCGATCTGAAGGGTGATGGACCCTTAACAAGGAGATAAAGCTTCCATCCTTGTCTAGACGTCACATAAGCACCTTGACAAACGCAGCTCTACATGCGCTCGCTTTCTCCCTCACCGATCCTCTCTCTTCTAATTGGTGGCCGATGAAAGAATTGATTATCTTTATCTCAGTATCAATCGAATCATAAAAGTTAAATTTCTGCCCTCAGGTACCAAAAGAATATCATTTGATTCTTAGTTATATTTATAATTTTTTTTTAAAATGAAACATACAATCACAAAATACTAAATTATCTATCGCGAATGTTTTCTGATTTATCCTAATAATCGATGAAAAAATTTTATAGAGTCAAACTGATCGTCCCAGATTTGATATTATTTAATTTATTATTATTTTTATTTATAAAAGTTAAATTTCTGAATTATTAAAAATATAAAAGATCAAACTGTCCTAGGATTTGATGCAATTATAAATAATGAAACGAATTTTCTAAAATTTCATCCGATATATATTATATTTAAGGAGTTCAAATTATTTATGATTATGATTTATTTATATTTTCTAATTTATATTAGTAGTTAATAAATTTTTTTAATAAAATTAAATTGATTATTTTTAAAATTAATTGAATACGAGATTTTTGAATTAAAAAACAACAACTTGTCCGCCAATTTATCGGGGTATGTTGTTGTCCACATATCTTCCTCTATAATTGGAGGTGGCCAAACATTATTCCCACTTGCGTAACTGGTCA
>JBBUKS010000029.1:5334580-5358435 GCA_038050645.1 Hedychium gardnerianum
AAATGCTTTACCACGACTGGCCTCATTGGCAAATAGGAGGTAGCTATCTAGCTACGGGTTGCATGAGAAATGCTCTACCACGACTAGTCTCATGGGTAGCCTAGGGTATACAATCCCTATTTGGGAGAGGAAATCTCAACTCACCCATAGACCGGATGCATATAGTCAAACAATAAGCAAGCAATAGCATGACTACGATGCTCTCACACCCGAAGGGAGAAGTGATCGCTAGTCTGAATGCAATAACATGATGAGGGGGATATAAATAATCTCATCCTTGTATATGCATATCTATGTAATGTACAAGATCACATCTAGTCAAGACAGAACAATTATAATACACGACACATACGTGTTTATATACTACCAATCATTGATGAGCTATAACCTCTAACGTATCATATCACCTACAATACACATCACTCACATATTCACATATGCATACAACAATGCTAAATAGGTAAGGTATAGGTCACACACGTGTCCACATATACAAAACATAAATACATGTAACGATACACAGGATAAATATCCTAAACACACACCACACATGTGCATACAACTACATGAGAAAGTACATAGAGAACTAGCATATGATCATATGTACACGCCACACGCGTGTCTAACAACTATATGACTATACAAATACAAACATGTTCCTATTGTACACACCATACCTATGTGCACACTACAATACATGGAAGCAAATGAGACTGCATAGATATAAACAGATCATCTCTAAGTACAAGTAGACAAGTATCAAACTCAAGTAATAAAACAAATAGAGTCAAGATAAATACAATTACTAATCATGGTATCAAAACATGCACTAAGGTAAATAAACTTTGAGAGACAAGGATTGAAATACCCGCCTCTAAAGTAAGTGCTGAATATCCCTGAGTTGAAACACTTATCTTGAATCAAACCCCTACATGACAAAACATAATAAATACCAAGATCTACCATAACTCAAGCAATAAACCCTAATCCTAAACTAATTAGGAACACCAATAAGCCTTCTACTCTATCAACAAACTTCAACCAACCATAACTGAATAATTCCCATGAAACTTACTACTATTCATATCTAACAACTAATTCCAAGGCTTTAGAACATGAGAGCTCTCAAAATTCACATCCTAACCAAGATGATATCCATAAACCCTATTTATTAATGATTCCACAACTACAAAACAAACATCCATTTCATTACTTGATCCAACACATACCAAATAACCTAAACGAGATCTATGCAAGAACAACATAGCTACATAAACTAACTAATCAGAATTTAGTCGTCCAAGTTAATGCACCACAAATCAAATAAGTAAACCAATCGTTTAATACATGTATTAAATCAACTACTAAGCATCATGAATCAATTAATCCAAATATGTATTGGAATCTCAAATTAATCATAAGAGCATGGTGAGATCAACTTCTAACAACAAGCAATCAACATAATCCACCAATCCAACTACCCAAATTCTGAATTCACTAACTCATTTATACCTATTAGAGGTTGTCGGAGATGAAGACTGACCGTCAGCGATGAGCGATAGTAAGAGCAATGTTGCTTGCCGAAAATTAGTAGTGGCAAACACACGATAGTGGGGGTGTGATGACCTAAATTGGACTGTAGCAGTGGCTGCCCTCAACTGCAGCTATGGCTGGTCGGAGTCAATCTAACCGACGGTGGCTTAGACCTAGCGACAAGGCAACAAGGGCTAACCAGAATAGTAGTGAGGGATAGGTGGCCGAAGCAGCAACGACGACAGCGAGACCCAATCTGACTTAGATCTGGCTGGAGGAAGGGTGGCCGGAGGTAGATACTTGGCCGACAACTCTAGGAAGACCGGAGCAACGGCAGGGGTGGGACAACAAAAGAGGCGCTCGCTGCTGGCCTTTGATAGGGACTGTCGGCTACCTTAGATCAGGTATGCCGGCCGAAGGGCTGGCCGATGACAAGGGGCGGCGGCGACCACGGAGGTAGCCTGGCAGTGATCGGCAGGCTGCGTTGGGGCAGCAGATATGTGGTCGGAGAGGATGAGAGGTTGACGATCTGTGCTTGTGGCCGAAGAGAAATCGACAACGATGAGTTAGCCGGAGCACTAGTCGACGGTGATGGATTGACTACGACGGGAGTTAAGGGAGAGGGGTTTGGCTGGATTGGGAGAAGGAAGAAGGGATCGGGAGAGGAGATTGGCGGAGGAATTCGAGAGAGGGACAGAAGAAAGGGGAAATGAAACTTAAGCTTTACCTAGGTTATTTAATTATAACCTTAGGTTAATTAAATCCAATTAACTCTCAATTTAATTGATATTTCAAATAGACTTTCTAAAAGCCTAATAATTATATCCCCGTAAATCTGTCATATTAATTTCGTTTAAATCCAGAAAAATCTCTAAATTTTTTCAAAAAAATCTATAAGGCTATCTCTTAATTAACGCTTATTATTTTATTATTTTTTTATTTTCCATATTTAACAAGTCTAAATTAGACTTAAGTCCAATTAAGTTTTGATTAGATGAGTTAAATATATTTAAATTAATTTGGTAAAATTTGATTAGTTGATTGAAAATGATTTTGTAATTAGATTTATTTAGATGAATTAATTAGATTAAATTAATTAGATTAATTTGGGTTAACTTAGATTAAGTAAATTAAATTAAGTTAATTGAATTTGATAATTACATAAATTAAGTTTAAATTAATTTGTTAGGTTTAATTAAGTTAATTGGGTTAATTAAGTATATTCAGTAAATGAATTTGATTTATCAAATTAAATTTTGATTTAATTAGATTAATTAATTAGATTAAATTAATTAGATTAATTAGTTAACTAAGTTAGATCAATCAATCTAAAATTTATTTAGCTTATCATCTCAGCCTTTTCTAGATTTTTAAACAAGGGATGAGATTATTAATAAGCTGGTTCATTTTAAAAGGAGTTGTTTGATTTTGTATTAGATTCAAACTTAGCTTTGAGTATCACAAGTTGATATTTTTAGCATAAGCTTCCAGGTTGCAGTGAATCACTAGGATATCATTAAAGTAATCATATGTCTAAGATAAAACTTCACCTAAACAATCAATCCACAAAACTTAATACTAAGTTTTGGTTTAACTAGCTCATGTCTGACTGAGGTAGTTTCAACTAGATCTACTAAGTTGATTGTACCAGGTAGAACACATATGATTCAACCTAGACATGTTCTCAATGTAGTTTCCTTAGCTTACTATCATCCCAACCCTTTCCGATGCTAGGTTATCAAAGTCAATTAATCTTTTTAGCCGCTCTAAATTAAACGTAAAAATAAACTAAGCATGATAGGTAAAGCAGTAAATCAAACAATCATGCAAATCAAGAAAAGATAGATTTTCTATTGGCTCTCCTGGGTCATATCTTTGATAAGGTCTATCTAGATAATGGATTTGACCCTTGGATATCCAATAGTGGTTTGGTCCAACTTGATTAATTAAGCTTGCTTTTGGACTTGATTTCTAGATTTTTATTTATAATAGATAAATAAGATTTAAATCATAAGTTAGCTTTGTAACCTATTCCGGATCGATTGTATATGACTCTTTATTTTTCAAGTATCATATCAAGATACTTGGAACCCGTAAAGTATCATTCCAATGTGTTCTCAAGTTCTTTGACTTGAAATTTTAGAGTAGAATTTTCTTCCTCAAGTTGTTGGACTTGAGTTGAATTTCCACTTTGAACGGGTTCAGACAAAGGACTTGGGTTAGATTCCTCCTTAAGGGCTTTTATCTCCTTTTGGAGTGATCTGACCCGAATGTTGGATTTAGCTAATTTATGAGTTAAATATTCAATCAGATCATACAATTTATCTACTAAGGCAGGACTTATAGTTAGGTTTGAACCTTCTGAACCATAAACGGATCCGTGGTTTGACTCGAACTCGGCTTTAGATTTGGATTCAGATCCGAATTCAGGCTCGGACACGGTCTCGGCTACTTGTGCTTGCATCGATAATGCCAGAAAACTTGTTGGAGTATCTTCTTCTTCATTCGACTCTTTGGAAGACTCGGACCATGTTGCTTTTAGGTTCTTTAATTGGATCATCCTCTTTTTCTTTAGCATTTTCTAAACTAGGTTGACTAGTTCGGAGGTGATCTCCTCATCGTCTTCTAAATCCGATTTGCCTTCAGATTTGGGTTCGATTCAGTACTTGTGCTTCGGTTTCTTCGTCTTGATTTTACATGTAATCAAAGCAATACTTTTCTCGGTCGGGAGTGTATTAGCTCATGTAATTTGAACTCGGAAAACAACTCGTCTAATCTAAGAATTAAAAGATCCTTGGAGACCTTGTATGCATCCACCATAGATTCCCACAAGGTGTTCCTTGGAAAGGCGTTAAAAATATACCTTATAATATCAAGATTCTCCACTTGTTGTCCAATTGAGTGAAGGCCGTTGAGTAGATCTTGAATTCGCCCGTGTAGTTGGCTTGCCGATTCTTCTTCCTGCAATTTAATATCACACAATTTATTTAATATTAAATCATGTTTGTTTACTTTCGAGTCGGAGGTCCCTTTGTGTAGCTTTTTGAGTTTCTCCCATAGGTCTTTAGCGCTTGTGAATGGTCTGACTCGGTTCAACTCTTCTTTGGTTATGCCGTATTGTAATGTTTGTGTTGCCTTAGTGTCAGCCTCGATCTTCCTCTTTATTGGTTCATCCCATTTGTCAAAGGTGAGGGGTTCTCCATCTTTGGTGGGGAGTGTGAACCCAATTTGGATGATAATCCACATTTCTACCTGAGTCTTCAGGTGGTATTCCATTCGGCCCTTCCAGTAGCCGAAGTCTTCGCCAGATAAAAGAGATGGTCGTGTGATACGGTAGCCTTCTTGATGGGCCATAACAAAATCTTGCGCAACAAAAATATAAAAGGAATGTACCAAGACTTGGTCTTAAATTAGTAGTGCAGGAGAAGAATAAAGAAAAAAATCGCTCAAGTTGTGTTGCAGCAACTTCGAGAAATTTAAAAAAAATTAAAAAGTAATGAGATTTTTGTCAGAAAATGTAACTGCACCAATTCTAAATTTATCAATTTAGAGTGACTCCACTCTGATACCAATTGTAGGATCAGAGTAAGCACTAGAGGGGGGTGAATAGCGCTCATGACTTTTTCATATTTTTTGTAACTCGAGTTAAAGCAGCAGAAACATAAAGAACTAAACAAACAAAGCTAACACTTTCTTTTTACTTGGTTCACAATCCGACGGTTGCTAGTCTAAGGCCCGCACCCTTTGAGTATTTTAGTTGGACAATCCACTAAAAATGTCTTCTTCTCCAAATAGGAATTCGGAGATGAAGACTCGTATTTACAAAATGATGGAACGGGTAACACATTTACTGACCCGTAAAACTTGCATATAGATTAAAGATGAGTACAATGTAATTAAATATACCGAAGACTGTCTGAGATCTGATGGAGCTTGTTGTCGTCGGAGCAGTATTTCGGTGTTGTAGCAACGATTCGGAGCAGAGCGGAAGTTGTTTAATCGTAGAAAAGTGTTGTTGAGAGCTTTGGTCTAAGTCTGCCTATATAGGCTGATCCAAGCGCCTCAATAGGTGTTGATGTGGAGAGCTCTCGGTGAATCTTGATCTGTTAACTTTTATCCTGATCCAGGCACCTCAATCCCTTTGAGGCGCCTGGATGCTGATGTGGGTCAACCAATCTGAGGCTACCACCTCATCCTGTCATTGATCTAAACTCAGGACGCCTCAATACCATTGAGGCGCCTAGATCTGCTTAGGGCGTCTGGATCCCTTCCAGGCGCCTAGATCCCTTATTAGTGCCTAGATCAGCTGCTTCCAGTTTTTAACGTCTGCATCACAGAGTTAGCTCAGAATAATATATAATATTAAGTATAAATAAAATCAATCCAATTTGAACTATCTTGGTCTTGACTTTTGGGTTTCCAGTGAAATCCTAGGTCAAACCGACGCCTATTGTTCCCTCAACGGGGAACGCATCCTCATCTACTCCTCTCAGGAGAATGTACCTATTGCCAAACATCTGGATCTCCAGATATGTTTGGAATTTTGCTCAGCATCTAATCTTGACCTCTAGGACTTTCTGTTAAACGTCTAGTCCTCAACCTGTCTAGACTCTTGCCTAGTGTCCTTGACCCCCGCCTAGTGTCCTCGACCTCTAGGACTTCTGTCCGGTGTCCTCGATCTACCAAATCTTCTACCTGGTCGCCCTGACCAGGACTTCATTACCCAATCTCCCTGATCAGGACTTCTTGCACAGTCCAACTGACCAGGTCTTCTTTGCGTAGCCTCAACTAAGACTTGTACCTTGCCTAAGTCTTCTTAGGACTTTCTACTTGAGCTTCTTGCATACTTAGTCAAATTTATTATATCATAACAAATCTTAACTTTGAACCTTTATCATTTATTAAAACATAAATTTAATTAGTTGGTACTTTCGACACCAACAGACCACTCAATTCCATTTTTGAGGTATCAATCAATTTCTCCACCAAGATATCTTGTCATAAATACACTATGTAAAAATATCTTCACCAAAATATAGAGAATCTAAGATTGTAAAAAAAAATATGGATGAAGTCAACCAAAAAAAAATGATAATTTGTCTTAAAAAATGAAGACAAGATGAAGAGCAATTTTACTACTTGATCACTTGGATCCAAATTCTTAGAATCCATTCCCTTATATCCAATTCAAAAAAATAATCTAGAGTCTTTTGTTATAGTTGTAAGTAATCAATTTGGATTTCTAATAAAATGTAGTTCCAAAGTTTGTAATTCCAAAAAGTATAATAAAAAAAGTTAAGTTATAATTTTTAAAAAATAACTTTAATTTCCAAGGTCAAATCCACTTCTCACCTATTGCTATCTCAAATCCAATATTATATTTTAGGAAAATGGACATTCATACATTTAGTTCTTATCAGATGGCACTCATGAAACACACTTTTTTTTAAGAAAGTTGAATTTATTTGCTGTCGATGCTCGAGTTGATTTTTATTTTATTATAATAAATTTATCATTCATTCATTAATTAAACAGACATATTGATTGAGATATTGATTTATACAGAATCTATCTCTATACCTATCCGTCAATTTGAGATCGTCACGAGAGGGTGTAATTGACCACAGAAACCGTGAAAACCCGTAAAAATAGTTGTTTTTTTCCTCTTCTGTTTTCTCTTAACCACTTTGTTTCTTTTCGGTGCAAGTCAACCCTCAGACGTCAACTTTTCAATTAGATCATTGAAATCTCAACGGATTAGGGGAGAAAAGAATCAGCTCCAAATCAACTGAAAAAACAAACACAATCTAAGACTAACACAAAAGCAAAACAGATGAAAAGCTTGGAGATTCTCCCGAATCAAACTCGTCATGATGTATGCTGCAAAACCATATTTACACGATTACACTCTTCTTTCTCATTAACCTTCTCGATTTCCTTCTTGGATCTCTGCCTCGTATTCTTGGCACCAAATACCACCATATCGTAGCGCAGTATATAGCAAACACCCTTGAGAACATCAAGCAAAGAAGGACCAGAGCTAGCAATAAAAACGGATGATACTCAGACGCCCAATCTTTCCATGACCGTGCTTTGACCTTCTTGATCCCCATCTCTTTACTAATCTCCACAGACAAACTAACCTCGTTGACTTTATTGTCTTCGGCATGCTCGGCAGGAGCCGGCTGTGATTCCAATGGCATTTCTCGGCGATCAGCTTCTTTGGTGTCGTTTTTGAGCCTTTTAAAGATTGGCACGCAATCATTTGACTCGGTGAACCTGAACCAAAGTATCGTCGGCGTCGGCGTATCTTCTGATTCGGCTTCGATGCTTGTCCTTTGAGCTTCGAGGTTAGAAAGTAACGAGGAGAACTTATCGAGGCCTAGGCTCGAGTATGGATTCTCTTTCTCTGCTTTCTTCTTCTTCTTCTTCTTCTTTGATTTATTCAATGAGCTCAGGCTGAGAGCCGATCCGACCTCGTCCTCCTTGACGACAATGCTCCTGAGGCTTCCTCTCCCACACCACCACCGCATACTGTCTGTCTCTGCAAAAGCACAGGATTTCTACATTTGGAGAACTTGATCGAGGTGTATTTAGAGACCTTTCGATGTATAATTGTTAGGAGATGGATGGAGTAAACGGAATGAGACCATTCTATTCTATGAACGAGTCTCCTCCCTTTTTTCCAAATAAAAACATTGACCGGGTCTGAATTCTTTTTTATTTTTTTTGGTTAATTACTCGTTAAGTAAGTCGGAGCTTGCAAATTGAAAGTCTTCATTCTGCTGAAGGAAACTAAATATAATACCTAGATTACTTCGAAAATGTTATAAAATTCATGTTTGACTACTTTTATGTGTTTGAATGTCTGTAACATTACAATCTACCTAGTTTGTGGTGTTAGACCAAATATTAGAGCGAGGATTTGCAAAAAGTGTATTGGGTTAATGTTAAACCCTTCCATAATGCTCGCCCAATTGATGCTCTACCGATGCTCACAAATCTTGGCTTCATGCTCTGACTCGACCGTCGCCCCTCGCCACCGTCAACTTTTTAACGCTCTACCAATGCTCACTAATATTGGCCCGATGCTCAAACTCGACCATTGTCACCCGCCACCATCAATTTTTTGACGCGCTTACGGACACTGGTGGAGGTTTCACCTTCTATCCACTAGACACTTTACATGAGCAACATGGAAGAGAAGACTGGGGATTACTGGACAAGAAGCCGTTCGCATTTTCGAATTTATCTAGTAGTCAATTTGTGAGTCAAACCATCCATCTCTAGGGCTACTTGGATCGAAAACCAGAAAACCAGACACCTGAATCATCATCAAAAAAAAAAACAAACAATGGAAGAGGAGTAAATTAGAACTGGAGTAAGAAAGGCCGAAAGGAGGTAGATGCGCAGAGAAAGAAAAGCCCACGGCTCACCCAACTTGGCCCATCAAATTATTAAACAGAAGCTCATGGTTGAAGCTTACCTGCCATGGGCTCCTGTTAAATAATTTGTACGAAGCTATACATAAAACAAAGCAATTGTTCTTACTGAAGCTATACATAAGATTATGCCAGAAAATTGGCAAAAACATTCTACAAGGAAGCATTGCTATCGAATGGATAATAATTTATTAACCACTAAAAACAGCTTTTGAAGAACTATAACTTGCGACAAACAGCTCTTAGGTCTGACAGATGAATTTTGGTTTTGTATTTTCCTCTGCTTTCAAACTATTAATTAAATCTAGCATGTTCTCATTACAGGTGAAGATGTTTTATAGCAGTTTGGACATCCTTATCGCCCCTGCCACTGCAGTTGACAACCACCTTTGAGCCATCTGGCAAAGTTGGACAAAGATCTTCCAAGTAGGCAAGCGCATGAGAAGTTTCAAGAGCGGGGATGATACCCTCCAGGCGTGACAGTTGCTTGAAAGCTGAAAACATAAAGATGGCAGGTAATTCAAGTTCATAACTAACAGAATGACGAAAAATCATGCTTATCGCAGCCCAACTATCCAAATGAATGTTGCAGTTTGGAAGAAAGACAAATTTGAAAACTAAAGCATCAAATATTATAGCAGACACCTACTAGATCTCATCTGGCCTGCATTGTGTGGTAAACATGAATAATGAATTGTATATCTGATTTCAAATGAAACTGCAGCTATTTTTTTTTTTATCATATCAATAGGGAATCTAATAGACTAGTAAATTTATTTTAAAGTGTGGATAAGACAACCAAGTAGACAATGCATAGTCTGATGATTGAATTGAGAGTCAAAGTAACAAAGAATGCAGTTTTTGTACTTAACCATACAGTCGATAACAAGGCACCTAGTTGTTAAAGATGTACAGTTAAGTTGGTTATTATCACCATTAGCATAGATATAGTTCGACTAAAAACCAAAATTAGAAAAAATATTGAAGCATTTGAGAATTTCTGTTACCTTCCAAAGCCTGTTCATCTGTGACACTAAAGTATTCAGCTCGTCCAATATCCTTCAAATAGCTGTGCTCGGGACCAACTCCAGGGTAGTCCAACCTAGCATATATAAGCGAATAATCAGGGATAAATAAATAGTTAAGTATGATTCAACTGGAGGAGGCATTGGTCCAGTAGCTAAAAAACAATTACTAACCCAGCACTTATAGAATGAGGCTCAATTATTTGACCATCATCATCCTGTAGCAAATAACTCATGGCACCATGAAGAACCCCTACTTCTCCCTTTGTTAATGTTGCTGCATGTTTACCACTGTCTAATCCAAAGCCAGCAGCCTCTACACCTACTAATCTCACATCTCTATCATCAACAAATTCATGGAAGAGCCCCATGGCATTTGAACCTCCGCCAACACATGCAACAAGAACATCTGGCTTCCCACCCCACTTCTCTAAAGCTTGCTTTCTTGTCTCTTTGCCAATTACTGCATGGAATTCCCTAACCATCATTGGATAAGGATGTGGACCTGCTACAGACCCTAAAATGTAATGAGTTGTCTCAACATTGGTCACCCAGTCACGTATGGCTTCTGAAGTGGCATCCTTTAGTGTGGCAGTTCCAGAATGGACAGCTCTTACCTGCATTGGCTCAATACAGTCATGCAGATATCAAGTAAATAAATTCCCAGAGGACGAGCACTAACTGCCCAAAAATCTGAAACCACTACCATGACGACTTGATTCCAACATCTAGTATTTCAAGTCTAAAAACAATTTTGAGGCAGATCACAAAATGAAAACAAAATTGCAATCTAAAAAATTGGATATGCATGTTTTGATTGAAACCCTAAATTGAAACCATGGTGATACACAACACAAATTCCAATGAAAACTATTTGTGCAAATGGGTCGAAACAGTTTGAAAATCATACAAACCTCTGCTCCAAGAAGCCTCATTCGAAATACATTGAGGGCTTGTCTCTCCATATCCTGGGCACCCATATAAATAATACATTCCAAGTCAAATCTAGCACAGACAGTAGCTGTAGCAACCCCATGCTGACCAGCTCCTGTCTCCGCTATGATGCGCTTCTTTCCCAACCTTTTGGCAAGTAAAGCTTGTGCAACAGCATTATTGATCTTATGAGCACCTGTATGATTAAGATCTTCTCTCTTCAGATAAATATGAGGGCCTTGCCCATCAGAACGCCTGTAATGCTCTGTCAGCCGCTCTGCAAAGTAAAGTGGGCTTTCTCGTCCAACATAATCCCTAAGAATCCCTTCTAACTCTCTCTGCAAAGAGAGATGGGGCAGTAAGAAACAAGCAATTGAGGCTTTAATTTAATTTTAACAGAAACCAAGAATTGATAGCAACTAAATGACATGAAGTGGGAAAGAATGTAACAACCATGTATATTTCTTTGCTTTTTGTTATCCTTTTTTTTGTATCTACATTGTTTATTGGTTTCCCATGCTTTTAATAAAATAGTCCATTTAAAAAAAAAAAAAGCACCTTTTAGTAGCAACATATTCACTTCAATTCCGAGTTAAAATTATTCAAGGCCTGATAGACTTACTAGACTTATTATTAAGGAGATGGAAAGCAAGGTAAGGAAGATTGATTTTGATGGAAAGAAGAAAGGAAATTTTCCAACTTGTTTTGGAAATTGAAGAAGGGGAAATGTCTGGTACTTAAATTCAATCAAATTTCATAAGAAGATATGACATACTTCAATGTGAAATAGATTACACATTGACCAAGAAACCATCATCCATAGAAAATGTTACTAATATCAAACAAATCAATGGAATATTGATATGATGAAATTGTTCCGACAGAATACCACTATCATACAAGCCCCACGGGCATAGCTGAGGTGGTAAGTGAATGGAAGTTTGTCACTTGAGGTCGAGAGGTCAAATCTTGGGACGGGTGAGGCGTAAATCCCTGCACCCCGTGTAACTCACTCTCACATCCACTTGCCTCAGTCACCGTGATTTACCTCCTCCATGTTGGTCTTGGGGTGGGCTGGCGAGGGCGCTGGGGGCGAGCGCTTCGCCTTTTGCCACATGTAACCAAGATACAATATAAAGACTTTAGACTTCAGGATGAGAAAAGGGCATGTAGTTTACAGAGAAAATTTTTAAGACAGTTTGATGATAATTATATGGGCAAAATCTCCACACAATCTTCCCTACAATTTACCTAATCAAAAAGAACAATAGATAAGTATGATGAAGGAGAATGGAGGGATATCCTTTCCTCTGTTCCCATCCCATGTCCCTTTAAATAATTTTCCCAAACAGAGAGATAGAAACAAATTCCTTCGTCCTCCATCTCTCGATACAAATAAGTTTTCCAAACGCAAACGATGAGGAATGACAAGAAATTTTTCATGGTTTTCTTATAAAAAAGGAGAGATGATAATCTTTCAGATGAAGGATAACCCAGAAGAAACTAGAATTAACATAAAGAGATGATCAAATTTACTTCCTATATCCCAGACTCCCAGTTTATAAACAATAGAGCAATGGATCTGTCCCATCAAAATCTCAACGAAAACTACTCCAATACTTTGGCAAAGATCATAGTTTCAAGCAAATAAACAACAATAAATACACTCAATCGAACTACTGATTGAGAACGAACCAACCTGGAATTCCTCGTCTTTGGAGAGTGCCCAGAACGCCTCCTCGAGCTCAGTGAGGGCGTACATAAGTGTCTCCGGCACGTACTTGCCCCCGAAACGGCCGAACCGACCGAAGGAATCCGGCCTAAGCCCCAAGCCTGGATTTTCGTACTTGCTCGCCTCAACGGCCGTGACTTCCTTGGTCATGGTGCAGGAGACAGCAAGCCCGGACGACGGCGACGCTGAGGCAACTCGGCGCAACAACCCAGATTGGGGATGGATCCGGACGCCGAGAAAGGACGACGGCGACGGTTTGGCGAGGCCGAGGCTGAGGCTGAGGCTAGGGTTTCCGAACGCCAATGTCGCGGAAGCAGTCATCGGGTGTTCACTTCGAGAGGTTGCTCCTCTGTTTCTGCAGCTCTGACGGCCCCACGACTACCCTACAATTGGTACAATTGCAATTGTAGGCAGGAGTAAATTAAAAAATTGAAGTGGCCATCGTAGGATGTTTTCATCGGCGTCATCGGAAATCAGATTCTTATTTAATTTTATAAATGACAGAGGTTAGCTCCTCTTTTTATGATGAAACGTATAACATCAAACTTATTAATTTAATTTTATAAAAAAAAACTCAAAATAAATTTAAAAAAAAGACTCATGATGAATAACTCAAAAATTCAATATCTTGTGATTGCTTTTTTTTTTTTTTTGAGGGATAAGGAGAGATTAATTAATGAAAAAGAAAACAAGAAAATTAATAGGTAACTTTTTTATACATGTAAGATATAAGTCATTTGAGGGCAAAGGAGGTTGAAAGTTCTTGTTCTCTCCTCATTGTCTTTTCTCCCTCATCTCCTTCTAAACAGAGTTTACTATTGTTTCATTACCGTGCGGTCCATAGCATGTCACTCACTGGGCACTTAGGTGAATAGGACTCTAAATGAACCAAACATTCATGAATTAATTTAGTGTTCGACTGGATAAGAATTCATTTATGTTCGTTCAATATACATAAAATTAATTAAACAAACAAGCTTAAATAACTCGTTAAACTAAATAAATAAATTTGAACACATATGTGTTCAGCTCGTTAACGTTCGTGAACAACATTCATGAACAATCATATTCATTAATAAAACTCTTATCAATAAATTAAATAAATAAAATAAAATAAATAAATAAGTTTGAATTATTAAGCTCAATAATCAATTAAATAAATAAAAAAATTTAAACAATCAAATAAATTTAAATTGAGAACTCGATAACATCTAAACGAATCAAGTTCAAGTCAAACTTCAAACAAACTCAAGCTCATAAAAAATAAATTAAGCTAAACTTGAACAATTATTTCAAAAGCTTGATTCATTTTAGGTTCGACTCGACTTGATTCGATTATTTTATCAAATAAACTTAAACACTCTAAAACTTGATTCGATTTGACTTATTTATCGCTCTAGTGAGTTAGACCTGCCACGAACGAGAAAAACGATAGAAAGACTCATCTGTTAACCCTGAGAATCTCAGATGGACGGCTATAGATGTATGCGCATATGAAAACTAGGCGGAATTTGGTTTAGAGTTGCAAGATAGTTGGATCCAGTGTGACGTCGGAAGGAAAATGGATTGATTTGATTTTTTTACATTGAAGGTAATCGATTTGATTGAACGAAAATTTATCATCACCATCCAAATCTATCAATAATTACAGATAGATTTTAATGGAGGGCTTAGTGTTAATTTTTTTTCAAATTCTCTAAATATAATGGGTGGGACATTGATTTGAAATTTGTGAAGATATATGATAATATTAGGTGAAGTTAAAGAGGATCTCATATATTTTGAAAAAGAATAAATTATGAAAACTTATTCAATCTTAATTGAACTATTTTTTAAAATAAAAGATATGAAATAATTCAAAACAATATTTATATCTATCAAAAATCAAATTATAATGATAAATCTTATCTAAGTACCAATTCAACTATATCTATGGAGCAAAATTTGTGAAGATATCGATGGATACCGTGATTGTTATCTTGAATTGGAAAGCAATAATTTATTTTTCATTTAGTTTTCATTACTTGAAAAATATTTGAAAATTCATAAGGAATGAATCACGGTTTTGGAAAGAATTTATAAGTTTTCTTATTAACGGGAACATTTTCATTTCACCTCCAAAGTTTTCAATTTTTAAAAATACCTGATTTTAATCCCAATTATTAACATCATTAAGTAACAGTGAAATGTAATGTGACAGTTTTTAACCCTAATGAAATGGAGTTTACTAGTGTGCAGTGCCATAATTGTATTAAGTTACTTAAATGTTATTAATTTTTGAGTTTAAGTTATTCAAACGGGAGCGACTGATGTTAGAGTATCCGAATATCTTTCATATTATTTTTAATAATTTTTGAGTTTTTAATATTTAAGATATTTTTGATATTTAGAGTATTTTTAATAATTTTCATCTTTTATATTTTTAGATTTTGAGTCTGTTTAGGAATTTTAGGATTGCAAGTCTGTTAAGAATTGTTCCTTTCTATTAGGATATTTTTCCTTTCATTGCATCTTAAGGTTTTGGGTTTAGGATTTCTTTCTTTTCTTTATATTTTAGAGTTTTGGGTCTATATAAGCGTCTGTTTAGTTGATGTTTAAAAAAGTTTTGGATTAATAATTTTTTCAGCAGTGTCGTTATTTTTCTATTTCTTGATATTCTTCTTCGAATCAACAGGTTATAGAAGATTACTTTCGATATTCATGAGAAATTTTAAAAAAATAGTTAGCAGATCTGAGTTGCATCAAAATGAAACAATAAATAAATTTTTAAATGCTTGTTATATATTAGACAAAGAAGGTAAACAAGTTTTATGTAGTTAATTGAAATAAATTAAAAATTTTAATAGATATTCCTTGAATATGACTCGATGTGTGGATATGAATAAATTAAAAATATTTGGAATAAAGAGTCATGACTATCACGTGTTCATGCAAAAGCATATTCTAATAGCTTCCCATGACCTACTTCCAAATAACGTTTGGCAAACACTCACATAATTGAGTCTATTTTTTAAAGATTTGACATCGAGGGTTATTATGACGACCGATATGTTTCGACTAGAAACAAACATTCCTCTTATGCTATATAAACTTGAGCGTATATTCTCACATAATTTTTTTGATTCAATGGAACATCTACCAGCTCATTTATCTTATGAGACACGAATAACTGGTCTTGTACAGTACAAATATATGTATCAATTTGAATGATTTTTGAGAAGATTAAAGAATAATGTTTGTAACAAAGCAAGAGCTAAGGAGTCAATATGTAATGTTTATCTAGTTGAAGAAGCATCTTATTTCTGCTCATATTATTTTGCTGATAATATGAAAATCAGACATCGCAAGTGTCCTCAAAATTCTAATGATACTCAATCGATAGACCCAGAGATGCTTTTTATTTTCAAGTTTTCTGATAAACTAATGGGTGCATCCTGACAAAGATGGTTAAATCTAAAAGAATATCATGCAACAAGAATATACATACTCCTGAACTATGACGAGGTTGAACCCTATACAAAGTGAGCTAACTTCTATATTCAAACATTTATCTCATTATGCTTATTTGTTATACCATATGTCTTAAAATTACCTTCTTTGACAGTTTGTAAGAACAACAACTACACATACAAAATTCATCAATAGGTGCAAGCGAGGGAGAGAAAAAGTTAGAGATGAAATTTGCATTCTAGTTTGAAATCTACATAAGTTAGAGACTAATTTATTTTCTTCAAGTATATTATATAATCGATAATTTATATCATAACTACTTTTCTAGGTGAAGGACTGTAGAATCTCAAATGTGCAAGATGAAAAAATAAGAGTCTACTTTGATTTCTATATTAATGACTTCAAATTTCACATGGCATAACTTGATTACACACACTAATACATAAGAGTCTACTTTGATTTCTTGTATCAACACATTTAGGTATTTATGTAAAAGGATCTATCAACAACATTAATACTGAATTTGATTATTATGGTAGACTTGACGAAATCATTGAGGTTGAATATCTTGCTTTACTCATAAAAAGATGTGTGTTATTCAAATATTCATGGTATGATCCGACTCCAAGAACAAGTACCAGAATACATTCAAACTATAATTTATTTGAGCTTAGTGCAAAAAAAAAGATTCAACAAGTTTGAACCTTTCATTTTCGTGATACAAGATGGTCAAATTTTCTATCTTGAATATCTGACGAAGAGAAGAAGATTTAGTGAATGGTTAGTAGTTTGTCAAATGAAGTCTCACTCGACCATAGAAATGTCGAACTCCATCACGACTCAAAACTATGATGCATTTCAAAATGAGAAAGCGAAGATACATTCAATTAATTCATAAATTCAATGCACATCCTAATTATTTATAGATGTAAATGTCACTTACGAGAAAATAGATGATGGAGAGATGTCTAGTAATGAGGAGCTTGATGTACTAGAGTGTAGTAATGAAGACTTACAAACTGTTAATATTAATGATTCAGATTGACATGATGCTTAAATTTAAAGATTAATATTAATGATTCAGTTATGGATATGCTTGTTTTTTATAGGTAAATCTCTTTAGTTCTACCATGTAAGACATTATTGTTCTAATTTGATTATTATTTGGCATGTGTATGTGTTATAATATTATTTTGCATATATAATCATGTCGGATATTATAGTAGTATACGGTGACCAGAGTGTTTGGATTAGTAAGTATTGATATTATTAGTAATTTAAATTCATCTAATCTTTTATTTATTATTTCAAAAAATAAAAGTTTTTTGAATACAATTTTACTCCCTATGATCATAGTGTAGCTGCTTATATAAGCAAAAAACTTAAAGAGTGTCAGTGCACTTTTGGTTCTACATGAAGGCATATAGACCAAGATCTTAATGACTTTTATTGTCGGAAATTTTGAGTAAGTAATTTGAATATATATAATATCTTTTTATACTAATTTTCTTGATATTGTTGCAGAAAAAATATATTTGGGAGCTAGGATACGAGGCACAATTTAAAAAAACATGGAACAATTATTATGCAAAACTATACTATGACTTGTTATACAAGTGGAGAATGAAGGGAACAAAAGGTCATCCCATGTACCAGATGAGATTTGAGATGGATGGAAGAACACTTGAGCTACAGAAAAATGACCGCAAAATTCATCGACTGTTCAAAATAATAGAAATACTGAGCTCGGCCCAACCATCAAATTCAAAAAGCATACGGCTGAATCATGATCCATTGTAGAGCATGCAATAGACTTGGTAAGTTTACTATAAAGTAATATTATAATTTTTTTAATTATTAATGAACTTATTTTATTTTATAAATGTTGTTGTGTATGTTGGCTGACATTTTACAGAGATGTCTTACTAGTTGGGAGGTATTTCACAATACATACAAAAAAGGATGACACGTTTGTCGATGCTCGATCAAAGACCATAGATGTAAGAAAATAAACTTAATTACCGCTCACATTTAACGATTACTAGCTTTATTAATTATATATTAGATATTAATAATATATTTTTATATAGGATGAAATCACTGATCGAGTTGCTCAGGTGTCTTAGTTTGCTATACATGGAGAAGAGTTACAAATTCTATTAGACAATGTACAAGATGATATATATTATGACATTGTTGGTGGAAAGAAAAAGAACTCCCTCTATGACCTTGGCTCCTAGGCAAAAGTCACTTATGATCATATGATGACTCCTAGGCTCAGGGGTCGCCCAAGTTCTTCATCTACACGAGTGGATTCGTTAATACAATAAAATCAAGAATTGAGGGATCGGGTCACGACATTAGAGCATGCTCGGGTCAGTAGTGAGCAGTTGATGGAGGATCGGGTCAAAACATTAGTAGAGCGACAAATGCAATAATTCATAGATAGATGAAGTCAAAATTTTCAAATGCTGCATCGTTTTGACTCAGAGGAGACTCAAGACCTAAACACTCTTGATAAGTATCTCATAATAACAATAGTTCTTCTGAGGTGTGTTGACTTTTAACTTAATTTTTTTATCACTCATAAAACATGAAAAATGATTCTGTTAATTTTGATATTATATATATGCAGCTCTAATTATATTATATCTTTTTAGGAACAATGTAGATAAAAGGTCAACACTTAAAGAATTGGATTTGATATTATATTATATCATTAAGGTATGTATTCTTTTAAAGCATGTTAAATTTGTATTGATTTGTTTTTGCATATTCTGATAAGTAGTTTTAACTTTAGATTCATATATGAGCAAGTTTGTTTCAAAATAGAAAATGTAATATAGTTTCATGTGTTTACTTTTTTAAATAACCTATTGTATTATACTTAATTACTGCAAGATGAGATGATAGATGAGATGATGAGATGTATTGATGATGAATGCATTAGTTTTTGAGATTTGAGTTGAAATGTAATGGATTTGAATTATATTATTTTTGAACCATGTAAAATTTGATATTTTCTAATGATGGATGTTGCGTTGTTGATAGTGTGGTTTGTAATAGATTTTAATGTAAATGTTGAATATAATGGAGATTTGAATTTGAATTTGATGTATCGTGTATTGTGTTGAATGTAAATAAGATTAGTCTTGAATGTAATGTATCGTGTATCATAAATTTGAATGTAAATATATCATGTCTTCACGGGATGGACTGATGGCTAGTATATGAGATGTTATCACCATGAGATTTGAGGGTCAAATCTTGGCTAGTAGTCAGGTTCCTGTCTTCTCTCATGCACTGGTCACTGTTCGGGCTAGCTAGACTAGTCCCCATAATTTATCTCCTTCGTGTTGGTCCTAGAACAGGCTGACGAGATACTGAAAGTGAGCGTTTTATCTTTTGCCATTATGAATGTAAATGTATTGTATATTGTGTTGAATGTAAATAGGATAAAATCTCTTAAATAGGAGAGATTCTGTTAAAAAAAATTAAAAATTAGAGATGTAAAATTAAAATTAAATTTCATCACTAAATATAATAATGAAAATTAAATTTCATTACTAAATAATGATGGAAAGAAATAGTCATCGCTAAATGATATTGACGACTAAAAAATATGCGATTGAAATTTTTGAACTTAATCATGATTTTTTTTGTTTTGTTTTTATAGTGGACACCCATTAACTTTTACTAACAAGACACTATCCCCTCTGCATTAATGCTTGACTAGGACGAAAAGATATTGGTCATCATACACGTCATCACAAAATGGAGACTATTTTTTCTTAGTTGAGGTCTTCAAATAAAAATTGACCATAAAATCCTTAAGTTCCTTCTAAATCAATATATCTCTAATATGGATCAACAAAAATATGAATCAAGAAATTCTTGAGTATAATAGTACAATGGTTAATGCTTTATCTTGTCTTTCTAACCAAATTCAAATAGAGATTGTTGTTATATTAGTAACTAGTCTTTGATGTTTTATCGTGTCTTCATAATCAAATGAAGATTGTTGCTATATCTTTAACAACTTACAACTAGATAACATAAAAAAGAGTTAAAAGAAAATTCAATCGTCATAATTAAATTCTCCAATGATAAATTAAATATCTAAAATTCAAAATTTAACTGTGATATATTAAGAGAGATTTTTCCCTTAATAAACAACGGATATAAAAACACTAACTGTAATAATGATGAATTTTTATGTATACTTTTCCGATTTAATTTGATAACCAATAAAAAATTTATAAAATGAAATTAATCATTATGATCATGATGTCAATTAAAAAAATAGCATACTACGAAAATCATCCCCCGTGCCCATTACTCTTTTGGGATGGAGAACTTTTACATATAGAGATAAAAAATTTCCTTTCTAGTTTACAAACTAAGAGAAAAAGATAATATTAACAAATTTCATACTTTTCATTTAAGCTTCCTCTGTACTTATATATAAATCTCAAGGCTTTCTATTGGTTTGGAATGAAAAAGGACATTAAAAATTTATTATTGAATATGACATCTAGATGCAGAACTTAGAATTGGAACAAGTGCAGGCACAGTTGAAAGCTGAAAAACATTGTTTTTTCCTGCAAGAACAATAATAAGCATGCTTTTATTCTGCTTAAACTCAGTATATTTCAAATGGATGATAAAGATCACACGTGAAACGCCCATTAAAATCACTTGCTGAGAAACATAGTACTTTATCTAGAATTCACCTGCCTATATCTTGCCATAAACATAAAGTCTCCATTAACATTATAATCATCCTACTATTGGAGGGGTAATATTCACAGTTCACAAAATATTATGGTTGGTCCCATGAAACCTAGGAATCTAGGGTTGAAAAACTCAGATACCTCTATGAAATACTAGGGTAAGTCTTCATATACTAAACTTCAACATAGCCCCATTGTAATTTGTAAGTGATCCTGCCTAGGAACATTGATGAGTGAATCATCGGTGAGTTGACATTGATGTTAACTTGGTCGTCAATCGTCGGTCAGCAGGAGGAACTTAGGGAGAGGCCTACGTATGTCTACCTGAGAAAGGTTGAAAAAGAACGATTAGAATGATGGCCAAGGGGTTCCTCAGCGTAGTCACTCCGACACTCAAATCAGTTGAGATGAAATGAAGAAAATGAACAATAGTTAGGGTTTATAAATACGTATGTGCACGTGCCTCTGCCTGCAGGAGCAGGCAGCCTTTTATAGAGTCGTGGGGACTCCTCTATGTTTTCTACTTGCTCCTATATTTCTGCCCACATTACTCCATTTACTCACATATTTATTCAGAGTAATGGTTGCATTCCCCACGTTCACCGCATATAATGCTCACGTTATCTGTGTTCTTCTGGGACAACAGTTATCTGTTCCGAGAGATGCGGAGGGTATTATGAATATGCTATTTATGTAGCCGGGAGCTCCAAGAGTCGGGAGTTGTCGGTAGCCGGGCTTTTGGTAGCTCGGAGTTTCGAGAGCCGAGGGTTATTCGTAGCCGGGAGTTCCAGGAGCCAGGGGCTATTGGTAGTCGGGAGTTTCAAGAGCCGGGAGCTGTTGGTAGCCGAGAGTTCCAGGAGCTGGGGGTTGTTGGTAGCCTTCTTTGACTACCACCTCTGCTCTCCCTTTGACTTTCTCTCCACGTGGCACTTACATAGTTACTTCCCATATCACATTTCTCTCTTTCAAGTCTAGTCGAAGGAGACATAAGTCCGACTGACTGGATTATTGTGTAGTCAATCAGGATCGATTGTTGTATTCACTTGGTGATTTCTTAGACTTGACTTGAGATTGTACTTTAAATGCAGGATTTTACATCATTAATCATGGCCACGCCTTTTAAATGCACACCACGCTCAATCTGCCTCGATTTTTTAGTCTGAGTGTGTCAGCATACTTCTGAGATTGAGTCACATTAATGTGATATGACCAATCGTGAGGATAACGAGGGGTCTCCAAGATCATGATGATTATAGAGATTTGGGATTATCCCAATGTCTGATCCGACGATTGAACAATCCATCCCGCCCCTGTGGTAACAGGTATTCGACGGTCGGGATCAAGCGATCGTAGTATATATAGGTCATCAACAGGATGTCTTTGTCCTCCTCACGTGATTTCTTCTCTTGTGTTCGCCGTTTGCATTCTTCTTCATCTCCGATCATTTCCGTTTACTTCTTTCTGTAAGTTCTACGCCCGTCATCCTTTCTGATCCTTAACTTTCTTATTATCACCTACCGCTCCGTACAACTACCACAAATGGCTCCCGACCCTTCTTTTTCATCCCCGTGGTACAGGTCAGTAGAATCTAACTTCACTAGTGGAGCTTTGGATAGGTTAAAGATCACTTATGAGATTCTGGCCAACCATCATCTGACACTTCTAAATGGTAACGATCGCTCTGACCGCCCACCTTCGGGATGTGTGACTTTCTTCTACGGTCAAATGTTGGACGAGCAGAGGTTCCCAATTCCAACCTTTTTTTGCCGAAATATCTTAATACTTTCACATCCCTTTATCTTAGCTTAGTCTGAACTTCTTTCATATTTTAACCGACATCTTTATTCTTTTTCATCTATATCGCATTCTTCTTTCCCCTGAGTCTTCCATTACTTCTTCTACCCAAAGAAGATGAATGATGAGATTTTTTTCTTTTTCGTTAGAACCGGTGTTCACCTCTTGAAAGGTTTTCCCTCTTCGCACAAGTGGTGGAAGTCTCAATTTTTTTATGTAAAGTCCCCAAGCTCGGTAACCTGGCTAACTCGTTGGCAACCTTAGTTGCCCGAGCTACCCACCTTGAAAAACCATCATTTGGAGAGGGGTTTCATCCATGCTTCTGAGACAGTAAAGGATATGAGTTTTGATAGCAACCTTCTGCTCGAGGAGGGGTTGCTACATTTGTTCGAGCAAAGTTTCATCCTAATTCCCCTTCGCGCTTCATTTGGTAAGATTTTGTATCTTGCATATTTTTAATATCTAACTGAAAGTTTTCCTTTTGTTGCAGCCGAAATCATGTTGCGTGCGGCTTTAAACAAGGTGACTAAGCTCGCACCGGAGGATATAGAAGCACGTCTAGTTGAGATTGTGGACTTGACAGAAGAGGACGCGCGTCTTCAGGAGGAAAAATCACGAGCTCCTGCATCGACCCCGAGAGAGGCGACCCCCTTGCTACAATACTGCTAGCTGTGGAACCGCCAGTCAGCCCCCCCCCCCTCCGGTGTAGAACTAGTGCTATCTGAGGACTCAGGGACTCCCTTGAGGATAACGAGGAAGATGTGCCAATCTCCGTCTCACCCTGTGGACCTATCGTCTCCCCCATCGGGCCAAGTTCCGATTTCACCATTAGGGGCTTGGATCCCAACTTCCCTAGGGACCCGAGGGGTTCCCGCGCCTGGGCCTGCACTAATAGCGGCCCATGCCCTTACCAGTCTAGCTTCTAGAACCGCCGGGCGAGTCAGGAGACTTCCCTACCAAGGGTGGTTTAAGTCTTCCATAGGCTGCACTACCCCCGCCCGAAGACCAGACCTTGTCTTTAACGGTAGGCGGAGATCGCTTGTGTCTTCGGGGTAGCTCGTCTCGCCGTCTTTCTCGCTCCCCCTTCCTAGGCCATCGAGCGGGCAAGAAACCTATCCCTCCTATAGAGGAGACTATTAGGACCGAAGAAATTTAGATATCTCCACAATGGTATGATATTGTCCACTTTGGGCCTAGACCCTCATGGTTTTGC
>JBBUKS010000029.1:5358535-5369340 GCA_038050645.1 Hedychium gardnerianum
ATATTGTTCATGACCATGCCAAACCCTCAATATGGTTAGGATTGAATTTGTTCTCTTACTTTTATTTATATATATATTTTTTAATTTTTTTAACTTAATACTATAATTTAAATCCTAAATATTAAATCTCAAATTCTTAATTCTTTATTTATTATTATTTTCTTATACTTGATACATACAAAATACACACGGGCATATAAACAACATAATATATATATATATATATATATATAATAAATAATATTTTGTACACTTTTATTTGAGTGACCGAGGGCACACCTGACATGAATTAAAATATATTTTTTTTCCTCTCATTTATATGTAATACTTTTTAAAATAAAAAATAAAAAAAAATTCTCTCTCCTTTAATTACGTATAACAATCATTATGATATTGATTTTTAAAAATCAATATTATTTTAATACTAATTTCTAAAAACCAAATCAAAGGAATCGCTCATCGCTTAATTACATCAGTCATGTTAATTTTTAAAAAATAATATTAAAAATGATACTTATTTTTAAAAATCAATACAAAATGATAAAAATTAACCTCCTAAGTTTTCGTTCGATTGGAAAAAAATATCTTCTAATGTGCCGTAATGAAAATAAATCATGAATATTTTAATTAATCTGTCCAACACTTCACCGTTCACCGTTGCCCGTGACACGTATTCTTATTCCTTATCATCCGAAATGGAATATAATTGAGAGACAATGTAATTCCAATATTTTTAACACTTGCCAAACAATTTGTGGTTGAAGGTTTAGTGGATGGTGAGCACCTCTAGCCTTTAGTTAGAAACCCCCTTTACAATTTTATTTTATTATAATTTAGATGTTTGAATTTCACTTGATTAATCTGAAAAATAGATAATCAAATTCAAAATATAATTTATACATATTTTATCCTACATAATCACGTACACCGTTGAGATCGCATAATCCTGATCACTGATCATATCACACATATTTTGATCAATGATGTATAAGTGACCACTTCAACAGATATTCATAATTATACAGGATAAAATGTACTAACAAAACTCCTTAAAGTCAATCTATAATATATTCATCTTATTTACACATTTAAATTTCAATCTTTTTATTATTTTTAAAAAATATTTTATCAGCACCTATTTTACTATTTTTTTAAAACAAAAATAATTTAATATTGTTCATGGGACCAAATGCCTATATGGCTCGGATTGAACTTGTTGTCTTACTCTTTTTTTTCTTTCTATATTATATATATATCTTTATTTTCTTAATTAATATTTTTTATTCAATTTATATCGATTAATTTTAAAAATAATTAATTTAATCATATAAATTTTATTATTATTAATTATTAAAATAAATTAAAAAATATTCAATGATTCATCAATCTAATATTTTTAAATTAATCATCTTATCATTAATCTGCCTGAGCTAAAATTTAATTTTTAGATTTTTAAAAAATTAAAAAAGATGTCCTACTCATTTCGGGGTGAATTTGTCCTCTTACAATCAATATTAGTATTAGTATCAATAATATAAATTTAGTATATATTTTAAAAAATAATTAAATTTCTGAATAGCTAAATCGTATAGCATTAGAAAAAACAGCCAAACGTTGCCAAAATTTGGATAACTTGTTTTAGTTCATTTTTAACATGTTTAAGTTATATTGCGTCGTTAATTTATTATTTGTTTATTAATTGGAGCAATTAATGAATGATAATAATCGGTTTAATTGATAACAGGAATAATTGCAAGTGTAGGGGTAGAATCGTCAATAACAAACCCACTGCAGGAAGCAAACAAAATTTGTTTATATCAGAAACAACAAAAAGACGCCTTTTTTCCTCATCTCTCTCTCTCCCTCTCTCTCTCTCTCCACTGTCGCCGCCGTCGTAGCCGTCTCCGTCGGCGCCTGGGGAAGCATGACCAGCTCCTCCGCCTCATCGCGCAAGGTACCATTCTTTCTATGCCCCTTCGCTTCTCTGTCGATCATCGCCTCCGGTTCCTTCATCGCCCGATGGTCAATTTCTCGTGACAAACGCCTTTCGATCTCAGGCCTTGAGCAAGATCGCATGCAATAGGCTCCAGAAAGAGCTGGTGGAATGGCAAGTCAACCCCCCGGCGGGGTTCAAGAACAAAGTCTCCGATAACCTCCAAAGGTTGCAGCTTGGTCTTCCTCTCTGCTTTCAGTAGTTGACTTGATATTTGGCTTTTTTTTATCCTTCCAAAAGGTGGGTGGTTGAGGTGATCGGAGCACCCGGGACGCTGTACACGAACGAGAAGTACCAGCTGCAGGTCGATTTCCCGGAGCATTATCCCATGGAAGCACCGCAGGTAAGCAAAAATTAGGCAGGGGTGTTTGTGCACCTTTGAGATGTTGTTAATTAGGGTTGTGATTGAGTGAGTTTCCTTCAGGTCATATTTTTGCATCCTGCGCCTCTTCATCCGCACATCTATAGCAACGGGCACATATGTTTAGGTAATTCTCATGCTTCTCTAAGCATTTAGTGGAATCACAAAGTTTGCCTCATACATTCCTTACATGAATGGATCATCTTTATCTTTGTTCTACTACAACTTGCAAGAATGGCATCTTGCCATTAAAAATGTGTGATAGATTACGTCCCTTCTTTGCTAGTTTTCGTATACTCTTTTCTGAGTTATTTACTTTTCTGTTGCTTGTATGAAAAGTTTCAATATGGCCATTACCTGAGTCTGGATTGGCCCTTTAATCGATAACTTTTTTGGGCTTGAATTCTATTCCACTCTTGATCAATCTTTCCTTTCTCCTAGTCCCTGACTTCCATTTGTATTAGAAGGCTATATAGTGACATTAACTCCAAAAATGATCTAGTCTAATGCATTGTGTTACTGAAACTATCATCATGATCATCATCAAGTCGTGTTTGCCCAACTATTTGAGGTTGGCTACATGAATTTTATCCCTCCATTAAATTCTACCCAACACTATATCAGTTATTAATCACTTTATCTCCTACACAATCCCCTAATTTATGCTTCACCTTCATTGTCATGTTATCATTGTTTCTGTTATTATTACTATTTTTTTTATAGATGTTAACACATGAGTACTATTACAATGCAATTGTTTCCATGGAAGAAACTTGCACAATAATAAACAATCTTAGACTAATAATACATTTCTCAAGCTGGACGAGCTATGTTTAAAGCTCTAAGTGTTGATCTGTAAGACGACGCTAAATGAAAATACACAATCCTTTTACCCTACAGATATAGGTTAAGATGAATTATCTGCTTGGTTTGTAAGATAACTTCACAAGATGTAGAAATATCTGTTTTTTATCTTACCAAACCAAATCAAATTCTAATAATTTAACAATGGACTGTATCGAAGAATATCTAAGAGTACAGTATGATTGTATTGTATACATCCATCATGGTAAAGCTAGACTTGTTAGTAGTCAAATATAGATGGAATTGTTTTGTAATATACATCATTCTCAGGCCTTTCATTGTTAATATATTTTGCACTCTGTATCATGTTGCGTATGGAATTGTTTTGTTAAAGCTCCAAGAGAGTGGAATTGTTTTTACAGCATTATAATGTCTTGAACCTTCCTTTATTTTTTTACTGCAAATTAGTGGAGGTAGGTCTAGATTATTTTTGTTTGCATTTTCTTTGCAAAAGAAATGTGTTTGATGTGGGACTTCTACAGCTTATTGGTATACATGTCACACAATTGCAAACCATGTAGGATTTAGTAAACTTTGATTTATGCATTGTGTTTGAATATGAGAAACTTATAACATTCTTTCTTCACTAGGAAACTCGGCACATTTTTAACTTATTCCTCCTGTCATATAACATGTCTGTGTCTATTTTAGTACTGAAATGCAACAGTTTGAAGTTCATAACTACGAACCTTATCTGTGCTGGGAATGCCTTTACCACGCATCTTTGTAAGTTAACCACGGAACAAAGTTTGATATTCCTTTATTAGTTATTGCTAGAACAACAGGAGGATGTTCTTGGTTTTTACGAAAAAAATAACAATTTACTTGCATTAGGTTGTTTATTTCACCATTTACTGTTTATGGTTGGTTAGTTAGAACCTTTATATATTGGAAAGAACCTTCATGTCTTCATGTTGGAAAGATCCTGCTTTTGCTATAATCTTATGTTCCTAGATAAGTCTTTCGGTATACATCATTCGTTCTCATTTTGAATGGGTGAAGAATATCATGGGATAGTTTTGAAAAGATTTATTATGGTAACATCTCGTTTGGTGCCTTTCACAGATATCTTGTATGACTCCTGGTCTCCAGCAATGACTGTAAGCTCAGTCTGCATCAGCATTTTGTCCATGTTATCCAGTTCGACCGTGAAGGTCTCTACACGCACCCCTCGCATGTTAAATTACTAAGCTTTGGATTTTTATTTTCAAACATTGCTGGTGAAATCTATCTTGCCATTGCAGCAACGTCCACCAGATAACGATCGATACGTGAAGAACTGTCGGAATGGCCGATCCCCCAAGGAGACCAGGTGGTGGTTCCATGATGACAAAGTATGATGCTACTGATGCTGATACTACTTGCTGCTTCTCCAGCGTTTCTATAAGCCTATCGAAAAATGGCATGTATCAAATGCTCATTGCTCATACTTTTGCATGTAATTATGAAGGGAAGATTTACCTTGGCTGAAATGAATACATTACGATGACTTTGTGGGATTATAATTAATTTTACTCTTGTGTTCATTGTTTCTTTGAAGCTATAACTCTTGGTAAGATTGTTCAAAATTGTCACAAGAATGTGCTTGAAAAAAGATTTTTTTTTTTCTGTTTATTTGGAAGGAAAAATATGAAGAGGAAAGAAAATTATTTGTGAAATGGTTATTTTGGATGGTTCAAATATTCTTTTTAAATTTTTTACGTCTTTCAATTAAATTAATTATATGTTTAGGTTTTCATATTAACTGTTTTACCTGTATTAAATATTATTTTTTTTCCATTATTTGCATATTTAGAGAGAGAATTTATAGTAAATTTGAATTGGTTTAATAATTTATAGATTT
The DNA here is from genome assembly GCA_038050645.1 of Hedychium gardnerianum. Taxonomy (NCBI): domain Eukaryota; kingdom Viridiplantae; phylum Streptophyta; class Magnoliopsida; order Zingiberales; family Zingiberaceae; genus Hedychium; species Hedychium gardnerianum. Next base: position 5,363,597 of record JBBUKS010000029.1, read on the forward strand.
TATAGTTTTTATGAATTCTTTACAAGTAAAATACTTTAGTACTTTATCATTTAAAAAAAAATCGATGAATTATATTTTAATATATTTATGATAGATATTTAAAAAATCAATTAATGTTTTTTTTTATTGGAAAAAAAGACAGCACAAGGACAACTAATAAACTCCCTAATACAATAACATTTCTTGATCAATTTAATTTTTGCCACTTGAGAAAAATAAGAAAATGAACGCTAAGAACCACCATCACGTGCTTACTATTCGAGCCTTTAAATGTAAGCATCATGAAAAATCTCTCCAGAACTCAATCATTCAAATTCAATCAATCGAGTAAAATAGTCACGTATACTTGAAAATATTCAATACTGATTGCCAAGCAATTTAGTATTATAGACATTTCACCAAACTAAATTGTATATCAACAAAATCATAACACAGTCTAATTGAATTGGAATATTTACTATAATCAAACTATGACATCTCAATCAAATTGTTACACTCATATAATGAATGAACTTTAGCACCTACTGTAATCAAATTATAATACTTATTTGCTGCGCTAATAAAAGACCTCGATGAAAGTGAAACCCACTGTATGAGTTGTAGCTTCTACTCCAACTACACAGTAACCTTATAAGATCAAACTATGACTTTATAGAAAGTAAACTGCATTTGAGATTGATTGTATGAGTTATTATATGAAAACCTTGGTATATATATTTCATTCTATTTCCTGGGCCAGATAGGCTGCACACGCAGACGGTGGACCATCGATGTGGGCTGCTCCAGCAACCCATTGCTACACTGAGAGATGGAAGAGGGAGCTGCGTATGTTGCTGCAATGGCGCAGCAATGCCAATGGCAGCAAGGAAGAAAGCCACAGAGCTAGATTGAAGAGAGAGAGTTATGCGTGTGCACTGCAGTAGTGGAGAAAACAAATGGCAGCAGTAGGCGTAGTCTTCGATCTTGTCCTTCCGTTGAGGAAATTAAAGCAGTGCGAGAGACCTCAAAAGCAGCGCTCCTTTTATTGCTCTTCTGAGACTTTCTTTCTTTTCTATCAATAATTCAGCATCATATCAATCCTTCCACCGCACTAGTTTGATCCACCACCTGTGCCTTTCCAATCTGAGAGCCACCATGAAGTCCCAACAGCTTCCAATCTGAGAGCCACCATGAAGTCCCAACAGCTTCCAATCTGAGAGCCACCATGAAGTCCCAACAGCAGCAGCAGGAGAAGAACACAATCAAGAAGAAGCAGCAGCAGAACCTGATGAGGAAGAGGAAGCCCCACTTCTTCAAAGTCCTCCTAGGCGACTTCACTCACCACCTGGCAAGCTCCTCCGTCTTCTATCTCTATCTGAATGTGCTTCCCCTGTGGCGCTTTGATTTCTGTTTACTTGCTCTTTGAATCTGCTGCAGAGGATTCCCCCAAAGTTTCTGAAACACATTCCAGGTCCAGCCACGGACTCCAAAACGGTCATCTTCCTTCACGGCCCCAGCGGAAGCAAATGGAGTGTGGAGCTGAGGAGAAACAGGGAAGGCGCGTTCCTTGCCTCCGGTTGGGGCAAGTTCGTGAAGGATCACTCTCTGAAAGAATGCGAGTTCCTAGTCTTCCGGTACGATGGCAATATGCACTTCACCGTGTTCCTTTTCGACACCACTGCGTGCGAGAGGGAGGACGCTTTTGCAGTCAGACGGTGGAAGCAGCCGTGGAAGACGAGAGGTCGCCGGCCGAAGGAGGAACCTGTGGAAGTTGGCAGCTGCTCTGTCAAACAGGAAATTATGAAACATGGAGAGGAGGAAACTAAACCATTACAAATCCAGCCTTATTTACCCACTCAAGGTAACAATTGCATGTATGAAACTTAACAATTCTAAAATATCAGAATAAGCATTCCTGTGATCGATATTAAGAATAGCTAATAAGACTTACAAGGATAATACAAGAATAATTCTTCCTGGAATAGCCATTCCTGAGATTGATATAGAATAGCTAGGAAGGATTACAAGGATAATACAATTCTATCAAACTTAGTATCTGAATGCATGAAAAAATCATTCTGTCAGACTTGATCTGAATGCAATAGCTATGCTTGCAAAGCAAACATAATGTGAGTTCTTGCCTGAAGTTAATTCAGCTTTATGAATTGATTATTTACTTATGCAAATTGAGAGTCTAAAACATGGAGTTATTGAATGCAGAAAGATGTGTGACATTCCCTGATCCTATCTGGAATGACAAACTTAAAATGGAAGAGTTTGAGCTTCCACCTAGTATGATTCGCAACAAAAGAAATTACAGGAGACTTTGCATATCATCAACAAGAAGACATGTGACAGATGAAGAAAAGTTGAAAACGCACAAAGCTGCCAACTCTTTCACTTCAGCACTTCCTCACACCATTATTCGCATGTCGACAACCACTCTTTTCAAGGGATACATGGTGAGTTATGCCTTTTTATTTAAAAAAACTATGAACTCTCACAATCTTGCTTCCCGTGAGTTTAACTAGGTTATAGCTGGTTGCAGAATATCCCTACTCAGTTTTCACGGGAGCATCTTCCACAGAATACATCAAACGTAATCCTCCATGACCCGAGCGATAGGTCCTGGGTTGTGAACTACATTGCAAAGGAAAGGGGCAGCAAAATATCAAGAGGGTGGATTGCTTTTGTAAAAGCCAACAAACTCGAGGAAGGAGACTTCTGTGTTTTTGAGCTCGTTGGTACAGTCGAGCTCCGTGTGCATATTTTTCGGGTGGTTGAGGAAACTCTACCAATATCTACGGTGCCAACAAGGTCAGAATAGGTCACATCCAATTCCCACTTCTTCAAGCTCCTTTGAATGAACTTGGCTTCCAAGCCATAGGAGGAACTAAAGGATAGTAGGTGGGTGAAGAGGAGTGCCTTTCATGTGAACTATTGTGTTAGATATGAAATGGTTGATTATCTACTAATACATGCTTGTGCATAAGCCATCTGAAAAAAAAAAAACCTTGCTAATGCAAGGAAGTAATATTTTTCTATTTTTGTTCATGTTTTTTGGTTCTTTTCATGCATTTACAGTGGTTTTATCTCCAGGTTTAGGGGGAAAAAAAAGTCCCACACAAGTAAGCCCTAAAGAACAAGCTAGCAAAACCAGGTATTTGGACTGAAATATTGAACTCATACAAGCATTTCCATGCTTATGATGCGTGAACGTTAATCAAGAGTTTGATGTAAATTCATTGGCATGGTTATTGAAAAATAACATTTGCAAAATCAAGAGTTTTGAGCACACTTGAAATTGGAATGTTACAATATGACTTGCAAAGTGGATTTAGTAAGCAAAATGACAGAGAACTAATTCTGTCAATTGATTCTGAAGAATAAGCCTAATAATTGGGTTATGTAAGAATCCTTGAAGTTTAAATCATCTAATATTGCTTAGTTCTCTTTGCCGCATGAAGTATCACAACTGCAAATTTTTTTTCACTACTAACGATTTCCCATGCATCACAAATTGCAATATGTTGGGCGTTTGGTCACTACGCTCATTCGTCTGACTCAAATTTATGCTCTAGCAATAATTGGCATCTGAGTTTTTCAGCATCCTTATGTTCCTAACAATAAATCTTAGCAAATTGGAATCTTTATCCAAGTTAAACCTAACTTCCCAACTATGCAAGTTCAAACTAGCAGTAGAAAATGCTAGATACAACTGCGCAGACAAAATAACTCATCATCTGGGTATCACGCCATTATCTGAGTCCTAAGTTATTATCATGACAATAAACCTAAATCAAAGACAAAAACCTTCCGGTCGCTGGTCTCTCCATTTCTCGATGGAAGAAGGATATTTCAGATGCTAAAGGAGTAAATTGGGGTTGCATGCATACAACAAACACAAAATAGACATAGAATCACTCTTTTAATGTATGTTCCCATCCGGAGTTCTTAACGCCCAATGAAACCGAAATGACAAACCCCCCAGATTCAAAGGGGATTCGATCAGTTTACCATGACACAAATGCAGGAAAATCAACCGATCCATTGCAAGGTAACGAAACCTCACTGCAGAGTGGCAGATCTCGGAAAACATAAAGGGCAGGAGAGGAGTACCTTCGGCGACCTTGAGCCAAGACGCCATGAGCAACGGTTCCAACCAGGAAATCGAAGACGGGCGGATATCCGATGAGAATCTAAATAGAGCAGGCGGAGCTCAATTAAGTGCAATGGCCTGAGTCCTTGTGTGATTCGGGCCCGGCCCATACACGGCCCGACACCTTCGACATAGACGCGCTGGCGCTGCGCTGGCATCTCAAAAGACGGCCAATTACATCGCATTAAAACATGTTAAACAAAAGAGAAAAGCATCGTTTAAGCCTGGCGTTGATCCGATTATGGTGCCCCGTGTCGTGATAATGATGTGATGGTTAGGTCCTCTAATGGATAATTAAGAGGTCTAAGGTTTGAATCTCAGCTACGACGCATTGCAGAAAATTTTTTCTTCAATGAGAAGCGGGTCTTAGAATACTGATTATTTGAATGGGCCTCCATTAGCATTTCATGATTTATCCTGATAACCGGTGGAAAACTTATGTGAGATCAGATCGATTATCTCAGATCCGATGTTATCCGACCTGATTGATTATGATGCAATGGTAAATTATTATAATGATTAATTAAGTATTTAAGATTTAACTTTTAAACAGATTAAAAATACGGATAGAATTGAATATCTAAATTTAAAAAATAAAAAAAAAAAAAGTTTAAGCCCGGCGTCGCTGACGTGCAGATTCCGAGGAAGAGGGGTTGCTTTGCTGGAGTAAACAATACGGAAAGCAGAGAAACTGCATATCCCCACTGTGGAATCAGAAATACAGAAGGACAAAGGAATTGTCCAAAAGCGCCCACAAAGTTTGAAATTATCAAATCATTCCAAAGTTTGAAAATGCTCAAAACAAAAAACGCACTGTTTTTTCGTTTTACCCCATTTGTCAGGTTAGAAGATATAATTAGACTTCTTATGACATTAAAAATTCATGAGATTTAAAATAGATTCAATTGAATAATATAGATTTATCAGTAAATTTTGATTGAAATTATTTTAAATAAGTTCGATTGAATATATTTCAAATTTTATAAATTTTTAAAATTATAAGGAGTCAAATAATGTCTTTCATTACTTATTTTAATATTTTCATCCTAATTATAATATTATATAAAAAATCAGTTAGAATGTTCCTGATTTTTAGGAAATCAAAGTCACATTGAATCTAATTTATATTAGACCATGTCTATGATAGTACAAATTAATATCATAAATAATGTTAATATAATTAAATTATGATATTAATTTTTAAAAATTAATATCATAATAGTTATTATATATATATATATATATTAAAAAAAGACGATAAAAAATAAAGAAGAATTTGCATATACATAGAGAGAAGAAAACAGTAAAGAGGATAAAGAAGAAAATTTATTATAATAAAAAATAATTATGTTTATTTTAAATATTTTTTATAATTCATGTAAAGAGAGATAAATCGTTAATTTATAATCGATTATACAGTGAGAGAATTTTTTTTTAAGACATATGTCTTTCAAAAATTAATTTTATTTTATTATAATAAATTTATTATTTATTAATTAATTAAATAATCAGAGAGATAAAATCATTTATTGTGGCAAAAAGGCGAAACGCTCGCCCCAGCGCCCCCGCCAGTCCGTCCCAGGACCAACACGGAGGAGGTAAATCA
>JBBUKS010000029.1:5373702-5393188 GCA_038050645.1 Hedychium gardnerianum
CCCAACTCCCCATCAGGTCCACTGCCTTCACCTGCCATCGGCGCCTTCGCTCTTGCGGCCAGTGTCGGGCCACGTAGCCCGAGATCGTCCTGGGATCAAAGCGCGTGCGTTCGGTTGCGCAGCGAACACAGTCCCTCCGCTAATGCTGCGGCTCCACGTCGTCCTTCTGTCCAGCTTCCAAACACACCGCCATTATTATTCCCTACTGGTAACAGCGTTACTATGTTCGGTTTTCGTGGTCCAGAATGCAGCGGCTCTCCGATTCACTGAAGGCGAAGCGGCCGCCAAGCGTGCGCGATTAAAGGCGGAGAGAGAGAGAGAGAGAGAGAGAGAGAGAGAGAAGCGGGCCGTGAAGTCGATCGAAGGGTGACGAGAAAGGGAAAGGGGGAAGAAGCGGAAGCGGAGGGACCGAATCAAAGGTGGGATTTTGCGGCTCTCTTTCGCCTCCGCGGCGTTGGGTAATCCTTATCCTTCCTTGCCTGGTGGTTCTCGTTTGCGAATGTTTGCTTCGTTTTGCTTCTGAGCTAGCGAGCGGGGAGAGGGAGCAAGTCGCCGGTTTGTGGTGGATCGTGGCGTCGTCGCTTTGTTTTAATTGGATTTGAATTTGTTTGATTTGAACGGCGTTCGTTGGTAGCTTGCGGGATTTGGCGGAGGAGGTAGAGGCACGGAGGCGAGGAAGATGGGTGGTTCGGAGGAGACGTCGGGGTGGGCGCGGTCGTCTTCGGCGTCGCGTGCCGCGGGCGGCGGCGCTTTAAGCGGCAGTATTGGATTTTTCCGTGCGGCAACCGGATGCATCTCAGGTTGGGATCAGGAGGAGGAGGAGGAGTTTGTGAGGGAGGAGAAGGAGAAGCTACGCCGCTTGCTCTCCTCCTCCGGCGGCGGCAGCGGCGATGGCGGTGGGGATGTCAGTTTACGCGAATGGCTCGACCGGCCGGGGCGGGCGGTGGAGCTCCTCGAGTGCCTGCACGTGTTCCGTCAGGTGGTGGAGGCGGTGGGCGCGGCGCAGGAGCAGGGCATAGTCGTCGGCAACGTGCGGCCCTCTTGCTTCGTGATGTCGCCTACGAACCGCGTCTCGTTTATCGAGTCGGCCTCCTGCTCCACCTCCTCCTCCTCATCCGAAAGCGAAGGTACTGATGCGCCACCCGAAGACCCTTCCTCCACTACCCAACGCAGGGACGCCGACGGCGGCTCTGGAGAAAACAACTCCTTCCCAATGAAGCGGATCCTACTCATGGAGTCGACCTGGTACACCAGTCCCGAAGAAGTCGACGGCGCTCCGTGCACATTTGCTTCCGACGTTTTCCGATTAGGAGTCCTCCTGTTCGAGGTTGTTGCTGCACTAATTGCATGTTTCTGCTCTATGGGTCCGCTACTCGATCGAGCTTATTTTTTTCCTGTGTATGCAGTTGTTCTGCACGTTCAACACTCAGGAGGAGAAGCTGACCATCATGTCGGACCTCCGGCATCGTGTCCTTCCTCCACAGCTACTGCTAAGCTGGCCAAAGGAAGCTTCTTTCTGCTTATGGCTGTTGCACCCTCAGCCGGATACCCGGCCGAAGATGAGGTCAGTGCATAGTAGAGCTTCTCTACTTGTTCATGCTGCATGCATCTGCATGATGTTGCTTTTGATAAATTATTGAGTGGTCCACACAATAATGAGATGCTGCTTCAGCATCTCATTTATATTGATGAATTGAGATCCAACGGAAACAGTAACTTTGTTACCCTCTGGAATTTTAGCATATGATCTCTGCAAAGGAGATTACTTTGATCTCTTCCTGTCCTTTAGTTTCAAGGGCTGGTTAAACATATCCCACTAGGTGGGGTCACTCATATCCTGTCCTTTGCTGTGATCTCTTCATGTCCTCATTTATTGGTCATTTAAGTACATGTTCTTATCGTCTTAAACGTGTCTATCGAAATTTTTCCTCTATAGGTGTAATGTTGACTTCTCTTTAATATTTTTATTGTTTATCATGTACATCTTTGTATGTCCGCAATCGTCGTTTTGGAAATTTATCCAAAAAAGTCTTAAATAACACGTGATGCTTTTTTCTATTTTAACCATCTTACTTGTATTGTATGCAAGACATCTCTCAATCTCTCCATCCTTTTGCAAAAATGATCATAAATGCTTAAAGCCTCAGTTATTGACAATTTGTCATATCCTATTTTAACAATTGTCTCATTAAGTTTAATATTGTTAAATTTAAATTTCATATATCGTGTCTTTACTCTACTAAGCCACTTTTAGTGTTTCTCGTCAAGATTCGAGTTTAGCATTTATTCCTTCATATGACTCATCTATCAAAATAATATCATCTACAAACAACAAGCACATGTAATACAAGAGTTCCAATGTGCATGCTACAATTCATCTTGCTTAGCTTTGCTTTAGCAGATAAAAATTTAAGTTTTATCTAACCAATGATAAATTGAGTTGCATTTTTGTATGCTTACTGTTTACCATATAACTAAATATATGCTGATACACATTCTTAGGAATTTGGTTTTGATGGTCGTGAAATTGACCAAAAGATTATCTTTTATGTGATTTTTTCCAGTGAAGTGTTGCATAGCGAGTTCCTCAATCAGCAGATAAATTTTTTGGATGAGAGTGAATCTGTAGCAAAGTTATCTGAAGAGATAGAAGATCAGGAGCTGCTTAGGGAGTTTCTTTTGCATTTGCAGTATCGAAAGCTAGAAGTTGCTCACAGGTTGCATGATACTGTCGCTTGTATCTCCGCTGATATACAAGAGATCCAAGAACAGAGGTCAATCCTCAAAAAGAGTTCATATCTAAAATTGGACAAAGATGGACATTCATCGACCTCGTTCTCAAAGTTTGATCAATCCACACAATATGCTGTGGCCAACATGGATTCATCTTGCCTTGGTGCAAGAAAACGTCTCAGACCAGATTATAAGAAAGTAAGTGGAAATGAGCTCGATAATTTGGGTTCCGAGGATCCAGGATCAGTGACTGAACTGCAGCTTGATCAGCAGAATTTAGCGTCAAAGAGTTCTAGATTGATGAAAAATTTCAAAAAGTTGGAGGCAGCTTATTTTTCTGCAAGATGCAGGCAATCAAAATCAACAAGCAGGACATCAAATAAGTTCCTGCCAGTGACGAGCAATGGCACAGGATCAGCTGTTTGGACCGAGCGGAGTTCAGTTGATGATACAGTTCTTAAAGATGGACATGGTGGTGGAAGGAAAAGTGAATGGATAAGTTCATTTCTCGAGGACTTGAGCAAATACCTGTCGTTCAGCAAGTTGAAAGTTAGGGCCGACTTGAAGCCGGGTGATTTGTTGAATACCATGAACTTAGTATGTTCCATTGGTTTCGATAGGGACAAGGAATTTTTTGCCACTGCCGGTGTGAATAAGAAAATCAAAGTCTTTGAATGTGACATGATTCTAAATAAAGATCTAGATATTCATTATCCGGTTGTTGAAATGGCTAATAAATCGAAACTCAGTTGTATTTGCTGGAACAGTTATATCAAGAGCCAGATAGCTTCGAGTGACTTCGAAGGTGTAGTACAGGTAATCTTTTCTTGATTCTTGTTATGGTACATCTATTCCACTGATTGGCTTCAATATGCAATTGACTGTTAAGTTATTCAGGTGTGGGATGTTACAAGAAGTCAAAGTTTGGTCGAAATGAAGGAACACGAGAGACGCGTATGGTCTGTTGACTTTTCGCTTGCTGATCCGACAAAGTTAGCTAGTGGAAGTGATGATGGTACTGTGAAGCTGTGGAGTATCAATAAGGCAATTCTATGTCTGCTTTTTAACTATGTATGCTGCATAGTTAATTTCAAGATTTAGACGGAAATTCATCTTGGAACGAGTTGATTAACTCGTGCTCAAAATGTTTCATCCTGCAGGCTGGAAGTATTGGTACTATCAGAACCAAGGCTAATGTGTGTTCTGTTCAATTTCATCCTGATTCCGCATACTCACTTGCAGTTGGTTCAGCCGATCATCAGGTCTACTGCTATGATCTTCGTAACTTGAGGATGCCTTCCTGTACATTACCTGGTCACATGAAAACTGTGAGCTATGTGAGGTATCTGGATGCATCAAATCTTGTCTCTGCGTCCACTGATAATTCGTTGAAACTCTGGAGTTTGCCTACATGTACAACGAGAGCAGCCGACAATATGCTTCAAACCTTTTCAGGTCATACAAACAATAAGGTATGTTGAGTTCTGATGCTGTTTTTTTTTTCATAATTTATTGCAGATTTTGTTTCACAAAATAGCATTATAACACGCTGAGAAGTTGAATCTTCGCAAGTTTTAATCAATTGTGGATGGTGAAAAATGTAATTTATGTAGTCAATGTTTCTGAAATGGCGAACATTATACTAGAATTCTCATCCAATTGCTTTTCCTTTCTCTTATCTTGGTCATTTAACCCTTTAATATATTTTATTTTTTGCTACATACTGCTATGCTTACTTGGTTTATGTCTTTTATCTCGATTCCAGAACTTTGTTGGGCTATCTGTATATGATGGATATATCGCCACCGGTTCGGAAACAAATGAGGTATGCATCTTAAATCTTTTTTAGAACTTGTATGAAAAAACATTTGTTCATAAGGTTCGCTTAAACCAGAACATTGAAGGCAGACAAAAATTCTTAGAACTAGTTTGGTTTGCGAAAAGTTCATATTTCAGCTTGCACTTTTTGTTGGATTTAATTATCCCTTAAAGTGAGCTCACATGTGATTTATAGATAATATACGAATATAACTTTAGTTGATATCAAACTTTATAGATACAAGATATTCCTCTAATAATCTAGTTCATTAACTTCATTGGTATATGACTAAAGAGGTCATAGCTACTGTATATGATTGTAACAAGCCCCAACAGTAATCACAATATCAATGTCATTAATGAAATCAAGATGTGGATGTGTAGAGTGGAAATTAAATTTTCACTCTACACATCCACATTTTGATTTGTCATTAATGACATTGGTATTGTGATTACTTTTGGGGCTTGTTACGATCATATACAGTAGCTATGTCTTCTTTATCAGATTGTTACAGGAGTATTTTGTATCCATAAAATTTGATATCAACTAAAATTATATTCGTATATTGTCTATAAATCACATGTGAACCCATCTTAAGGGATAATTAAATCCAACACTTTTTTGCCCATTCTCAATTTTCATTTTTATAAAATTCTTCTACATTGAACTCTTGTCAAGCCATTTGTTGGTTGAAGAGTCATTGAGCGATCTTCAAACTTTCGCCATGTGGTGACTCTACTAGGGATGCAACTTGCTCCGAGGTCGATAAAAGGGAAGCCAAAGTCATTAAAAGGGTTCAGATTATTCAGAGAAGTTGATTTTTCTGCATTTTAAACATTTCCAAACCCAGTTTGGCCTAATAACCATTTGAAACCCAACCAAACTCAAATCGAGCGAATGCTTGTCGTTCAGGTGAAGTATATCGGCCTCTATCCCACTCTACCAACTTCGTCCGAACTAGGCTGTTCGAGCAAGATGGATCCCACCTAAGCCCCAACAGGGCTGAATCTTTCTCCGCTCGTGTAGTCAGGTTCACAATTGAGGTCCATGTGCCACAGTGTATGCCATAACAGTTAGTTCCATGAAATAAAACTCTTGCCTTCTTTCTTAACAATCAGTTTCCTATCTTCCACTTCTTCTCCATTGAAAATACAAATCACGGCTATTGTTGCATCAGAACCGAGTCCAGATTACATTTTGTTTCTAAGATTTATTTTTGCATACTTGTTTCTTAATTTGTTCGATACTTCTGAAACTGCAATCAGTTGTATCTTTCTTCTTATCCTCATTCAGCTCTTCGTCTACCACAAAGCTTTCCCTATGCCAGTTCTCTCCTACAAATTCAGCAACGCCGATCCCATATCGGGCCAGGAAACTGATGATGCATCACAGTTCGTGTCATGCGTCTGCTGGCGAGGTCAGTCGTCCACGCTGCTTGCTGCCAACTCCAGTGGCAACATCAAGTTCTTGGAGATGGTCTAACCCCTTCAGCTCAGAGGAAGAATGACTTTGCCTGAGAAAATGAAGACACCACTGCTAATAAACTTTTGAAGCTCTGCAGCTTAACGACGAGAAGGTAGATTGTGACCTTCGATACAAAGAGAAGGTGATGACCAAGAGCGAATTATTTTGTGTAAAGCTTTCAATTTGGGCTATATATACATATACATGTATATATACGATCGGGGAGGGATAAATGTTCGTGGCAATCGACAAAATCGGTTCGGGATCGAGTATATGGTTGCATTTGATAAAGGCAATGCCACTTCCTGGATTGAAATGTAGATGTGGTTTTGTTGATTGAGGTTTAAATTGGTTGGACTGGATGGCTACAATATATATATTTGTTTACAAAATCTTATGGTTGAGAATCTAAGCAATGTGAGTGAAGTTGTCCATAACACATTATGGTTAAGAATTCCTGTTAAGTTACATATCAAATGAAACCTTCCAGTGACTACACCAGGACAACAGTGTAAATGAAGAAAATGAGCCATGTATATTATCTACTAATTACAAAAAAAAAAATACTGTAAAAACAAACCAATGATTGTATTCTGCCTGCAGAGATTGATTGGAATTCATGGAGGAACTCCATGACTCAGTAGTTTAACAAGGAATAAGTCACGCATAAGACGATCTTCCCTTTGTCGACTCCTAACTTTACCCCTGTAACCAACCAATGCCCTGGAGTAACTTGTGGCCCTTTCAACATCCCTGTCATGTCCCCAATCTTGGCAAGCTTGGTGAAGTCCCTGGATGCAGAAGAGGGTTGTTTTTGTGCCGGAGTAGATGATGGACTATGATCCCACACCGAGCTTATCGTTCAATTGAGGACTTAAGAAAACAAGAGCTTCAGGGGGAGGACACACTTGGCGCAAACCAACGACTGTCTTGCTCCTCAGGGCCTTGCCATTTATGAGGGTCAATTGCGATGTGGGAGTCCCTGCGTGGAAGGAGGATCTTTGGTAGAGATGCAAGATGCTACAAGTGGATGGCAAGTCGGTTTTGTTTGCTTCCTTCAATGTTTAACCTCGGGCCAGTGACTGGTTTTCGACCAACAGATACCTGAATCAAGTTCTGGAATCAGCAAAATATACAACAGATGTCGTAAACTTAGATACTGCAGTTGGCATTACAAACGGTTAATAAGATACCTGGCGACTAACAATAAGCTTAGTTTGTCTTCTGATCATACATGAGAATCGTATCATTGCTCAAATCATCAAAACTAATAAGGATCTTAAATAATGTTTACCTGGTCAGTGATACTACACTGAAGAGAAGGAGATACAGGTTCCTTTCTCTGGTGTCCAGGAATATTAACCGGCAGCGGAAACCAGACTCTGTATTTGAAATTCCAAGAAATATAGTAGCTCCTCTATGGGTGGTTTTTCTGCGAGATACATAAACAAATGAAAGTTATACGATGTAGGTCAGAAGCAAATGAAACAAGTCTAAACATCCTTAGGCAACATGAAGAATCAAGCATGCACATAATTGCTTAAAGCACTATAACATCAAAAGTAGACTAAAACATCTTGCTATGACATGGAAGCTACTGCATGTGGTGAAATAGAAACAATTATCAATGCTCGATTTGTCAACTACAGTCGATCCTCAAAATGGTAATATGAGCAATCCATGTATCAAATATTCGATCCCAGAAAGCAACAAGTTATAATCATCACTTACACTCCAGATATAGGTCTGTACATCTGGTGCTGAATAAATGGAGCTCACCCAATCCATATGAGTCTGTACAAGATCATCGCCATCCCTTCTCCTAAATGTCACAGCAATATACTGCGAATCAGGAATGATCACTTAGAATTGAGTACGAAAATTGAATTCACTGGTATACTGAGATTTCCACAAAATTAAAGTTCTTAGAACACTATAGATTATAAACAAGAGTGCTCTGTCTATAACTATTGTTGCTTTACATGATAGAGAGAACATTAACATTAGTTTTTTTGTGTGCCTATATTAGAGTCCTCAATGGTAGATTATAACCAAGAGTTATCTGTCTACAATCCCATTCTACTATCGCATTTGAATGCCACCACTTCCAACAACAGCCAGTATGTCGATGTCTGCAACCTCACAAATCATGTCAGCTTTATCCTTCAAAGCAAGTTTTACTTATCCTATGGGAGAAGCATTAGAAAAACTGAGCAACAACTAGTATGTGATGATAAACAAAGATACTAAAACTTCTTGAGTCACTAATCAACATTCCCTCAAATTTCTGAACCCCAACTATTATGCTCTTTCTATGAAATTCTCTTCAATTACCAGTTAGCAGTGAAGTTCTCCAAAACCTTGAAGGTGCCAGCAAAAAATCGCATACCCTAGTTTCAAAATTACCAAATATCCAATTCCATTTTTGCCTATGTTACTCCCAGTCGACTGCTACACTGTATAGCAGTGGAACAGTAGCAGTAGTTTTTTTTTAAAAAAAATGATCGATTTGTATTCAAAAAATCATTGCTCTTAATATAATGAGTCAAATTGATGTTTGAGGACATGTATATAATCAAGAGAACTAAACAAACACATATGACCTGGTTTCATGTCATTCCAAGCTCTCTAGGTCCAACAGCCGATGTTAGCCGAATGAACCTAAAGAGTTTCGATCAAAATCGATTGATGAACCTAGAAGCTCAGAATGACGTGAAACTGTCCTATGAGTTCGTCTAGTTCTTCTGATTATATCCATGCCCTCAAACATCAATTTGACCTAATATATTGAGAGCAGTGAATTTTTGAACACGAATTAAATTTTTCGGACATATTCGTGTTTAAAAAATTATTACTCTCAATATAGTGGGTCAAATTGATATTTGAGGGCATGTACGTAATCAGAAGAACTAGACGAACACATAGGACCTGGGTTTATGTCATTCTGATCTCTCTAGGTCCATCAACATGTACATAATTAGTGTAGCAGTCGACTAAGAAAAGTAACAAGGGCAAAAATGGAATTGGATAGGTAATTTGGTAATTTTGAAACTAGCATACGTGATTTGTGTATTTCAGAAATTTACCGAGGTTTGGTAAAATGCCATATAAAATAAGTACAAAGATTTAGCATTATCAGCTGTGCACTAGGGCGTGCCGGGAAATGTTAACAATACATAGATATTAGGGGAAATTGCCCTAAAATCCCTAACCGCAAATTCAACTTTCTCGTCGATCTTTTGCTCAGATTTTCTTTGTTCCCACCCTGACGAAATATATTTCTTTGCTTCAACTCCCTAATGCCCACCAATGTACCTAATTGCCCTTATTTTTTTATAGGTACAAAAAATCCATAATAAGATATAATTCCTCGTAAATTCAGCATCATTTAAACTAGAATCTAGTATATTTTCTATCAAATTAAGCACGATTTTTTTTTCCGCCTGACCAATCGATTGGGAGTCATACCTGAATCGATTGACAGCTGAATCGATTGGTATGACTCTCAATCGATTGGTCAAGCGAAAAAAAAGTTATGCTCAATTTGATAGAAAATATACTAGATTCTAGTTTAAATGATGCTGAATTTAGGAGGACTTATAACTTATTTTGGACTTTTTGTACCTATAAAAAATGAGGATTCTGTTCCCTCGCGACAAACTCAGTCGATCGATTATCGATCGATTCCCAATCGATCGAAGCTGCCCTCCAATCGATTGTTGGGCAGCTCCGATCGATTCCCAATCGGTTGGGTTTGTCACGAAGGAACATAATCCCTCATTCTTTATAGGTACAAAAAGTCCAAAAGAAATATAATTCTCCTTAAATTCAACACATTTAAAATAGAATTTAGTATATTTTCTATCCAATTGAGCACGGCTCTTTTTCCGCAATGACCAATCGATTGGGATGTAAATTGGTGTCCATTAGGGAGCTAAAGTAAATGTTTGGTCAGGGAGTGAGAACGAATTTTTTATGACACAGAGGGTAAAGTTTCGGTTGTAGTTGGAGATTTTAGGGCAATTTGCAATAGATAGATATAAAATCATGACCAGGATGTTTTTTTTTAATCCTCGCCCAAGGGCAATAACGAATTCGATTGACCGAATGAAACCCTAAAACAACCTGGTGGAAGCTAAAGACGCGGGAATGCTCACGACGGTGGCTCCCCTTTGAGATTTTGACCCCCGATGGCACGCCAGGGGGAGGGTTCTGCCAGCCGCTTCCACCGTCCACAAAGACCAAGCTCCCGGCGCGGGTGTCGTCGAGCACGACGAGGCGGGAACCAGGGGAGCCCTTGCAGTACAGCAGCCGCGCGTCGGCGGTGACGTCGAAACCCCGTCCGAGGGCCTGCACCGCGTTCGCTAGCGCCGCGATCATGCCGGAGGCACAACCCGCGTCCCTTCCATCCCGATCTCTCCTCTTCGGCCGCAGGTGTCTGGCTACCTTATCTTGGAGAAGAGCGACAACGTCGACGAATAGGCATCGGAGACGAGAATTAGGGCGAGCGACAGCGAGAGAGAGAATGAGGCAGAGTTCTTCGGCGTGGACTGGAGGAGGCGACTAGACCGCCGGCGATGGACCGGAGAAGCATTAAAAAAAAGGACGCGTCTGCAAATCAGACTTCGGTATACCATCTAGATCCTGTGTATCTTATTGGACACCAATCACCGATCCACAAAGCAGAACCAAGCCAAGTGTTTCCGTCCCCCCACTCCCCCAGTCCAAACGAATGAGTTGCAGAAATTAACAACTTTTTTTGAAATCCAATGGTCAGAAATTAATACCTTTTTAGACAATCGAAATTAACAATTCTTTTTCAAAAAAAAAAAAGAGAAAGTTTGTATATGAATAATTAAAACTCAAACATTTTTAATCCTCGGAATTCCTTCTTTTTCTTATTTCCATAACCCAGCGGTTTCCTTAAATCATCACACAAATTAACTAATAAGTCCCTTCAGAAAACCAAACCGCCTGCCATCACCGTCCGTCATCATACCAATCGAATCTCAGTCGTCCGATCTGTCGCCACCCAGTTCGAAGAGATCAGAGACGGTGGGCAGCTTGATCTCCCCCTTGACCGACAGCGGAAGGGTCAAATCGCCGACGATCGGCAGGTCAACGATCAGCCCCACGTCCAACTGGTAGTCAATGTCCCAATCTCGGCCGACGTCCTTCAGCACACTGATCAGGAAGTCGTACGGCACCTTCACCGGCACCTCCAACTTCGTCTCCCCGTTCGCCGCCAGCGAGCCCGGATCCGGTATCTTGCCCGAAGCTATCTCCCTTTACCCATTGAATAGATCAAAATTATCAATTAAATTCGATTTAATACAAATAAAAATAAAAAACAGAGTAACTTTTATAACGAATACGTACCTGCCGGCGCTTTTGAGGGAGAAGGAGACTTCACAGATGGGGATGGAGCGGGAGTAGGGATTGTTGACGGCGACGTCGCTGTGGAAGAGGAAGGAGTCGCGGGAGAAAGACTTGATCGAGACGGCCGCGAGGGAGGCCTCCGGCTTCGGCACGCCGGCGATCTTCTCCGCCACGAACTCCTTTGCCTTGTCGAACAAACTCGCCATTATATCTCGCTATATATAGTTATGGTCTTCTTCTTCATCGACGTCGTGGAGCTACGGCGATGGAGAATATATATAGAGGTAGCGAAGTCAACGCCTCTATGGGGGAGGGGGAAGTCAACGGTTGGATGGCGCAGATCGGATCGCACGCGGATTGCGAGCTGTGGATTTGAGATTTGAATGGAAACCATGTGAAATATCGCCGACAAGGCAAGGAATTAATATATATATATAAAGTAAAGTTTAAAGAGATTTATTACCTATTTATTTGGACGATTTACCTAAACAAGCTATTCTAAATTGGTTCTAATGAAATAATATTTCAGATTTTAGTCTTCCATTTCATAAGCCAATTTAGTCCTGTTTATTTCTGCTTAGCTCGTTTGATAACAAGTTGAAAATAATTCTTAAACTTGATAAAATATGAAACTTTAAGGCTAGATTTAGTAATTATGCTTAATTAATATTATATAGTATTCCATTAATACATGCGTTTCCTGAGGTATCATTTCATTCATTTGGCCCACATATGTGTAGCGATGACCTCACATGGCGGAGCTCTTCTCGACGTCGACTCCGGCGTCGGCTCTGGCTCTCTCGTTCTCGCCGGAGATCTCCTCGAGGGACCGGCCCTTGGTCTCCGACACAAGGAAGGTGAAGAAGAATCCGAGCATGTTGGTGAAGGCGAGGACGATGAGGGCCTTGCGGATTTTTTGGGGCTCCTGGTTCAGCGTGTAGCTCTGCACGACGAACGCGGCGATGAGGGCGCCGGCCTTGCCGGAGGCGGCGCTAATGGCGTGGCATGTGGAGCGGATTCGGGTTGGGAAGAGCTCCGCCGGCAGCACGAAGGTGGTGCTGTTGGGGCCGAAGTTGGCGAAGAAGAAGGTGAGCGCGAAGAGGACGGCGAAGAGGGTGGCGTTATGGTCGCGCAGGTAGATGTATTGGGCGCCCATGATCAGCATGAACAGGGACATCATGAAGAAGCCGATGAGTTGGATCAGATACCTGAATTAATTCAAAATTAATCAGTTCAATCCAATCGCATTGGTTTGATTCATACTTTCACCTTCCGATCCTTTCGATGTAGTAGACGGTGAACCAGTAGCCGGGGAAGGTGCCGAACATGGCGACGATGGTCATGGCTCTCGAAATCTCGAACACCTCGCGGAGCGCGTTCACGTCCGTCGCCGGACTCGTGAGCTTGATCGCCTGGAAGATGTCCTTCTGCGCCAAGTTCTGGCTGTAGAACGCGATGTCGAGGAGGAACCACGTCGTTGTGGTCCCCACCAAGTGCCACCCGTGCCGGCGGAGGAATTCCCGCGACCAGAGCGAGTACTCGTTGGCCGCCTTCATCTGCCCCACCTTCTCCGGCTCCGCCTCCATCTCCACCTCCAGCACCCGCGCCATGTCCTGCGCCGCCTGCTTCGCGTTCCCCGCGATCAGCGCCGTGTACCGCGCGGTCTCCGGCATCTTCATCCGCCAGTAGAACGTCACCAGCGCGGGCAGAGCCCCCACCATCAGCACGATCCGCCACATGTAGTCCGCCGCCGCCTGCGTGGACTTCACCTGGTCGTCCTTGAACGCCGGCGCTGGGTTGTAGTGCAGGAACACCGCCGACAGCGTCATCGACACCAGTCCGGCGAAGATGATCCCGACGCCCTGCATGGCGAACACCGCCGCGATGAACGCGCCACGTGTCTTCTTGTTGGCGTACTCCGACATTATGGTGGCGGAGAGAGGGTAGTCTCCGCCGATGCCGAACCCGAGCCAGAAGCGGAAGAAGCAGAGGGTGAAGAGGACGGGCTTGTGGGCCCTGGCCGGGTCGCCGCGGGAGCCGCCGAAGGAGAGGCCAGAGCAGATAGCGCAGACGGCCATGAGGACGAGGGTAATACCGTAGACGCGCTTACGGCCGAGCTTGTCACCGAGCCAGCCGAAGACAAGTTGGCCGGAGAGTGTGCCGACCAGGGCCACGCCGACGACGGCGTTGTTGATGTCGCGGGGGAGCTTCCCTGGGGTCTTGCCGTCCTCACTGGGGAAGTAGAGGCGGCCCAGGAGCTTCGAGATGGTGGTGATGCAGAAGAGGTCGTACGCGTCGGTGAAGAAACCCATGCCGGCGATCGCGATCGCCGTGATGTGGTACCACTGCGTCCTGGCAGAGTCCAAGGCATTGAGAACGGCGATCGATGACATGATTAATGATCAGCTACTACTCGATCAAATTCGATCGATTTTCCTCTGATTATGGAAGATTTACAGAGTGTGATTTATATAATGTTGAGTCGAAACAATGGCGTTTCAATCTTCGAGGTGATCGAGGGAGAATGGGAGCTCGAAGAGCATATTCCATTGTAAGTTCTGTTTTTGGTTGGAGTTGAATAGAGAAAGAGAAAGCTTCTCTTCGATAGAATGTAAGATCATAGTTTGGATTTTGTGGAAGGTGTTTTTTTGTACGTAATTATTTAAGATTGGATTATGTAGCAATTCCATTAAATTTATTGTTTAATTATTTGAAGAAATCACGATGATAAGCTTAACCCTGTTCGATTGTTATATCTCGAGATTACTAATAATTATCTAATTATCTGACAAGGTTAGCAACATTTGCATGAAGCTTAGATTGTTAGTCCGCCCCATGGTAATGGTGTGATGATTAAATCCTTCAATGAATAATCAAGGGGTCTAAGGTTTGAATCAATGGATCCTTCATTATAAGGAATTTTTCCTCCAATTAGAAGCGGCTGGTCATTTGGATGAGCTTCCATTAGCGTTTCCCGATTTATCGTAGTGGCCGGTGAAAAACTTTCGTGGGACTGAACCGGTCACCTCAGGTCCGACGTTATCCGACCTAATTAATATATATATATTTTTAGATTAGTTAATCCAAGTGATTGCTCCAATATATTTTAGAATTAATTTTTAACGAATATAAAATATTTCGTTTGGTGTTTGATTCTAAGTTAAGATAAATGTCCTTCGTAATATTTTTTTTAAAGAATGTAGGACTAAATGATGATTTTATTTTTTATTGTAATTAAATTAGTTAATCCTATGTTTGATCTCCATACTCTAATTCAGCAAACGTGAATTGGGGATACTCATAGAATGGCATAACATGGTGTTAAGGAATCAGAAGGTGTTGTCCTACAACAAAATCAATTGTGGTAATTAAGCCATTGCAGGAAAAGAAATCGTCTTTACCTTGATATTGCGAAGGCACCGATGTATTTTTGCTTAGAAGGCAAAAAAGAAAAAAAAAATTGGAATTACATTTGCAAAATGGAGTGAAACATTCAATCAAATTGCCCTTTTGATCGCCGTCTATTTGCTCCGCCACACGGAGGCTGCGGTGATCGGCATGGCTCTGTAGCTCCTTATGACGTCGGCTTACGCTCCGTGGCGTCAATGTGTTTGGTTGTTGAACACACGCGTCAAGTGATTGATGTCGTTGAAGCGGCCGATAGGTTCGAACGTTGCCCACTCAATGAACGCGTTCTGATGGTCAGATTAGAAGCTTCTTTTGAAAGAAAATAGCTTGGACTGAATCCTTCGTTGTAAGAGATAAGTATGACAAACTATCGTGCTATCAAAACTAGAATGTAAACGTAGCCATTCGAACTACCTCAAAGTAACGTGAACAGCACGATACAAATTGTTGCAATAAAAAAAATCCAAACACAATGGCGTTGATGGCCAAACGAGAACGTGAGGACCCTTGCCGGTGGCATACTCTTCCTGGGCCTCGCTTACTCACTACGGTCGGTCATTCATCGAACGACTGGTGGACATGTGAGGAGGAACAGCTTGGCAGGAGAGGTTGGACTTGCACTACCACTTATCGATCCGCAGATCGGACGGCGGTTATTCCTGCACGACGTCATTGCCAAAGCTGGCCTCCGAATATTCTTCCGGATATTTTTAAACTTTCGTGGGTAAAGTTGGAAATTGAATTCCGGGTCCATCTAGATCGTGAACGTCTCTCATTCGGGATGCTTCTGGAACGAATGAAGTTGTAAATTTATATCATTGTGAAGGGCAAACATGGAAATTCGCTTCTTAAACAGACCGGCTCCTCTTCTATATAAACTCCCCCACCGTCTCATTCTCTTAGATCTCCGCCGCCCGAACTTTCTAGGTTTTCGTTTGTCGGCTCTTCCGCTGATTAGAGATCATGCCTCGCCGTAGCTCCGGTGGTATGTTTTTAATATCTAGCTCTTCTCTTCTTTTATTATATACTGCCTCGTTAGGGATTGGATCAGTAAGTGCTTCGTGTTCTTACATTTTGTATCTCGCTTTTCTTAATTTTTTCCAGAGTTTTCGAATGTTTTTATTCCTTTGATGCTTCCCTTGGATAGATCTGATTGTTGTTGTTGACTGTTGTTCTGAACAAGTTGAACCATAGAATGGAAACAAAACTTGGTAGGGGATGCCGATCGAAAGGTTTTCTAATCATTTCTTATCATAAGGATGGGATTAGGGTCAGATCTTCGGCTTTATTTAGTTAAGAATGTTTTTGCGCAGGTTTTCTTTCTTCATCATTCAACTAGTTAAAAATAGATCTCATAGATTGTTAGTAATTGTTATGCTGGTTGTTACATAGGGATGGGATCACGGTCAGTCCTTGGGCTTTATTGAATTAAGAATATTTTCTGCGCAGTTTTTTTTCTTCATTATTCAACTAGTTTAAAATAGATCTCAAGCATGACAATAGATTGTTAGATATTGTTATGCTGGTTGTTGTTACAATAATCGTGTAAGGTGCCTGTACAAAGCTTGGTGTTTGATGGAACTGATTAAATCGTGTAATGGATGCCTGTACAGAGATTGGTGTTTGATGGAAGTGATTAACCTTACTGTATGCTTCCCCTTGTGTAAACTGATCTTGAGAAACAATAGTTATGAGGACTAGGGATCTTCTTTTTAACTTGATATCTACTTTGACAGGACTAGGGATCTTCTTTTTAACTTGATATCTACTTTGACAAATATATTAATATCTCTTCTGTGATTTAAATTCCGGAAACACATAATAAATAATTGTCTGAGAATATAAATTGAGATAATGGTAATAGATGTGGTAGTAGACTCTTCAAATGTGATTCACTGGCATATATTGTTTGTTGAATTGCTAGATAAATGTGTGATAGGGGAATTTGTTTGGCCAGTTGGAAAGAATAGAAAAATTTTAGTCCGATTTCCCCCAAAAGTTTGGTCACCTTTGTTTTGAATTTGGAACTGAAGATGGTGACAATGTGGTGAATCAATAATGAATATATTTCCACTTTGTACGGATTGAATGTCATTAATTTAAAAAATTAGTTAAATGAAAAGTTTGGTAGTGTGTCTATCGGCTGCATCTGTCCAATTTATAATATAGTTAACAAAAATCCACCAATTTTTACAGACTTAACTTGATATAGTGGATGTGGAGTTTTATAAATTCTTAATTACCTATTTGCTAACTATATACATATTTTATTTATTAAGTTTAACTGTGGTTGAGAGTATATATTGATTGAAACTTAACCTAAGCACTAACGAAGTGAAGAATTTTGTTAAATCAATCTCATATGAAGTGTCAAATTAAATGATTGAGTGTTGATTTATAAGATTTACATTTAGTAGCCTTTTGTGTTTGTGGAATACAGGAATGAAACTAATTTACATATTTGATGTTTCAAAATAATGCAAATCTGTGTGTCTATGTTAAGTTTTCATTTATGTATATGTGGGTATTTATATAGGCTGCTGGGTAAAAAACTCTTTAAATTTGAGTTGTTTGCAAACAAAAAGCAAGGTTTATTAGGATTTACAGATGATACTTTTTCAATTTGATGCTAAATCTGTGGAATCATTGTTTTAAAATGTTTTGCCCAAGTGATTTTAGCAACGTTTTGCTTCATCTAGTTGCTTTGCAGCCCTTTTAAACAGTAGCCCAGGCGGACTGCCTAGGTGACTCATGCAAGTTTAACGAAGACTGCTTGCTTTTCTAGAAGTTCAAGTAATTAAGTTATTCCAAGTTTAAATTAACCTGTTGCCTGAATGTATTTAATGGTGTAATCAGATGACACTGAAACATTGTCATGAACATGCCAAAATTATTTACAATAAAAAGACATTTAAATTAATTCCGTTTACAATTATCCCAGATGCTTGCAATGATTGTAATACAATAGGCAACTGAAAATATTGTCACGAAGGTATGAAAATCATTTAAAAAATGGAGGGACACGGACCAATTTGTCCTAATCATGCCTCACTCAAACTGTTAAACATTTAAATCTAAACCAATTGATCTTCATTGTGAATATAAATTCATCATAACTGTCCTAGAATAGAGATGGAAATGAATTGGGTACCCATTACATTATTAAATATTTGTTACCTAGACATTATGACCTGATTATTAGTTGTACTCAGGTATGTGAATCCGACTTAAATGGGTTGGGCACCCATGAATACTTGATAGTCGGTGCCCATTGCCAACCCTATACTGAAAAGCTTTAACTGCCTATGATTACCAGCATCATGACAATCTTTTTTCTATCCTCACCAAGGGGTGGACTCTACGCTGCATCCATATAATAGTACATCTTTTTGTGCTATATCGATTAGTTTCTATGCACTATGTTTTTGATGCGTCTATAACCTGATCCCATAGGTCTCTGTTTTCTTGTTTATGCACTTTTGATTCTTTGTTTTACTGACCATATGTTTTGCCTTATATTTACTGTACTCTATATCACACGTGTCTAACCCTATTTAATAGGTCGTTCTGCCCCACGCGCTGCTCCACGCCCTGCTCCTGCGAGAAATCCTCCACAACCTGGTATTGCTTCACTCTTTTCGAACATTTATCACTGGACAGGTTTTTGAATACATAACCATCTGAGAACAATGAATGCTTTAGTTAACCAAATAGTAAAAATTCTATCAAATGTAATCACCACCTAAAAGCTACATTTGCTCATTGTTAGCTGGTTTTCTCCTCTCATTGCTTCATTTATTAATTAGTTAATGAAATTTAATTCTTGTAAAAAAATTTAATGACCCATGTCTTTACTCTGAATAGTGATAAATAGATGTACTTGTCAAAAAAGTTGTATTATGATATTATTATAATATTTGTAAAATCCATAATCAAAATGAATCCCCTCATATTACCACATATTAATAGCCTCTCAAAGCAGATAGTATCAAAATAAACAGAGTGAATATCATAGTTTCCTCTGATTTAGGAGAATAAATTGAAGAAGCGGACACTTTCCCAGAAATATTGTCATATGTTTTTAGATTACCATCAATTCATATTTTTTCAGAAGGAAAGAATTGTTCCTCTTCGTCTTTAATTTTTAGTATTAGCTTCTGAATTGGTGCTTCCTTGCATCGCCGTTGTGACATTGTATCTCATTTCTAATCCGGGACCAGTTAATCAAAAGGCTTCATTCATGTCTCCGAAGCTATTTTGTCCAATATTCTGGATTGTATTCTCTGCAATGTCCCAACTGGTTTAGTTCTTTCGCTTGACTTCTGCATTAGTTTGGTTTGAACGATCACCCTTTTTGTAATAATACGTGAGAAACCATAAACTTCCAACCCCTGATTTGTGTGCTGCAGTTCATCATGCGCCACCACCAGCTCCTGTTCAGGCTGGTGGGTCAGTCCTTGGAGGAATCGGATCCACCATCGCTCAAGGTTCATTATCTCTTTGCCCACATAATTTTTCTGATCTAATAGCAAATCTCTAATCTCTTAGTTCCTCTTATCAGGGATGGCATTTGGCACTGGCAGTGCTGTTGCTCACAGGGCGGTTGATGCGGTTATGGGGCCTCGTACCATCCAGCACGAGACTGTGGCATCTGAAGCTGCAGCAGCCCCCCCTGCCGCCACA
>JBBUKS010000029.1:5402835-5412971 GCA_038050645.1 Hedychium gardnerianum
TAGACGAATTTTATGATATCAATATAAATACATAAATTATATAATAAATCATATATTATAATTTTAACATAATAACATCAAATTTAAAATAAATTTAAAATTACGTAACTAATAAAATATTATATATTTATTTTATTTCTTCTTTATAATTTTCAAACTCAATATCATCATTGTGATCCTCTTCTTCTTCTAATGTAAAATCATCCTCGCGAAGTTCTTTCATTCTAGAGTTTTTTCGAAATTATAGATTTTCATCTGCTCCACTTACTTCACCAACCATTTATCAAGTGAGTCCGGAATCTAGTTCAACTTCATTATTTTTCCCACCATCCACAATTCAACCTTATGCATTTGAAACATTTTTTGCAAGAAAGACATCGACATTTCTTTATTTTTTATTTGTTCAATAATCTAGCATTAAATTAGACAAATACTAAATTATTCAATCTCCAACATATTTATTTTCTTTATATGAATCTAAAAAAGAGAGTAAATATTATAATTAGTAACCGGAATATAAATTTTAAAAATTAATATTTTATTTTAATTAAAAACTTAAAGTTTAAAATTTACTCCTTCAAATACACTTTAATTTTTCTTACATCTAGATGAACTTATAGTTAATGAAAATATCCTCAATGTCACTCTTAGCAAGTTGGGTGTGTTAGCACCTTATGTACTCCATGTACATGGATCAAATATATCATCATTTTTTTCACATGCTTTTACCGTCAATATTTTTCCAAATAACCTAATTTTGTCTCTATATTTTGTAAATTCCTTATTAATAATTGTATCTTGTAGATCTAACTCATTGACATGTAAAATTTCCATGCATTCAAAAATTCCCGTCGCGACCTCCTCATAAAGAGCAATAGAACTATCTTTATAGTAAAAATATGGATTCAACAAAAAGACAGTGGTATGCAATGATTTATCAAGTCTATCCTTCATTTTTGACTCAATAATTACTATGATAAATTGATAATTTGATTTCACGTTGTTCAGTGTCATCTTAATATCTTCTTTAGCTTGAAGAAGCTCCTCATATAGAAACCCCATGGATAACTTTCTATCTCCATCAACTAATCGAAGAACTCTTACCAAAGGAGCAAATATTTTCAAATAAAGTGTCATATCATTCCAAAAACTCATGCTCATTATAATAGAGTAAGTCAATTTCTCTTTGTTTGTTTTTGACTATTTACCTTTTTCCCTAGTATCACTTGTAAACATGACCCTTAAATTATTTTTTTTTTCAATCAAACTTTGCAATGTGAGAAAATTTGATACAAACCTGATAACTCTTGATCGGACTATGTCTTTCTTTTTTGTGAAACTTCTCATTAATGACAAAATCTTATGGTGAGCATAAATAACCTTTTGATATTATGAAAGCTTGCCAATACTTTCAAGTATGAGATTAACAATGTGAATTACATATGAACTCCAAAAGATTTCAGGTCACTTTGCTCTCATCAATTTAGCTACAATTATATTGTTGGTGACATTGTCTGTTACAATTTGAATAATATTCTGAGCTCCTACTTGTTCAACATACTTGTCAACATATTCAAAAATAAATTTAGTTGTACGTGTCTCGTCCGAAGACTCTTTAGATTCTAAAAATGTAGTACCCTCTTGTAATTAACACACAAATTTAAGATATTTCTTCTTTTTCTATTACTCTATGCATTCCATTTTTTTTCATGTTTCTTCAGTAATTGCTTTGTTCTTTCAACTTCGGCTTTCAACAGTGACTCCCTAAGTCGATATTAAGTTGGAGGCTTGAATCCTGGTCCAAATTGACCCACTACCTCCATTAGTTGCTTGAAGCTATCATTATCAACAACATTGAATGAGATTCCATTTTCATAAACCCATCTCCCAACATATTGTTGAACTTGTTGAGTTCTCTCTTTGAAAAGAGCCTCATTTATATTTTTTTGGCGAAGAACTTTGCTCCCGCTTGAACCTACATTTTCTGGAGCAATTACTGATGCATATCTATCCATGGGGCCAAGTGGAAGAGGTTTTTTAATTTCATCTATTCCTTCAATTTCAGGGCCTTCTTCTAATAGTCACCTCTCAACTTTGTTCTTCCATTATTTTGTTCTTCTTTCTGTTCCTCCCTTCTAAAATAGTCTGTTTGCACTTATTTTTATCTTCTTGACATGCTTTTCGACAACCAGATACATTTCTAGGTATATTTCCTATATGCTCCTTGATCCTATACACTCCCCCGACATCGTTTTTCCACACAACTTGCATTTAATTTTGTCGAGGTTCTTAGGATCAATCAACATCCCGAACTCCCATCCGATGTCATTTGACTTTCTCTTAAGAATCCCGGATTCGGGTTGAGTGACGGATGTTGTCGAAGATGGATTGCTTGCCATTGTAATCTATTGTTAACAGCTTAATTGTAATAACCTGAAAAATGATTTAAGAATAAATTTAGGAACTTTGAAATCATTAACAAATAACAAGTCTGAAATTTTTTATTATATATAAAATAATTAAGATATAATTATATATAAAATATTAAAATATGCAAAAAATATATTTTTATATATTTGTCGGTAAACAAACTCTATATAATTTGAATCATTATGCACTAGTAAGCATTTATTTCATGTAGTAATATTCAATAATTTAAAACTAAAATCTATAACATTAAACTTAGGACAATGCATAAAACCTCTAGTAATGGATTGTGTAACATAGTTTCAACTTTTAAACCCAATTCGAACTGCAATAGGAAAATTGACTCATGAAGAACTTTGCTAAAGTAAAATATTCTTCTTCCTAAAAGTAAAATATTATTTAAATCTGATTATATGAATTAATAAAATTTATTTAAATTTTTAAAATTTTAAATATATTTTTTATATATCTGAATCTGATTTATATAAATTAATAAAATTTATTAGAATTTTTTAAGAATTTTTAAAATTTTAAATATATGTTTTATATATTTAAATCTGATTTATATAAATTAATAATATTTATTTGAATTTTTTAAAATTTAAATATATTTTTAATTTTTATATATTTTATTAGAATAATTTAATTAGGCTTTATGAAAGTCTATTAAAATTATCCCATTTAAGTGAGGAGTTTATTGAATTAATTAAAATAAAATATTTTCTTTATTACCTACGCTCGTGACGTGTCCGCTGCTATCAAAAGCGTCGCTTGATGTGTCTTGCGATGCTGGATGCGTCTCGGGACGCATCTTGCGACACTTCCGGCGGCTGTGGACGGCTCTTGCGATGTGTCCGGCGTCTCTTGTGACGTCCCGCGAGTCCATAGTTGTTGTCTAAAAAAAATTAATAGAAAACGAAAAAAAACTCATAGAAGGATCGAAGAATCGCCTCTTCTTCTGCGGCGGTGAGTTGAGAAGACGAACAGGTAGACAAATTAAGGAGGATTTAGGGCTAATTGGTAAGTGTTTATTAGACTTTTCGATTTAAAAGCCCAAAACTAAATAAAAAAAAATACACGCTGCCTAGCAGCAGCTACACTGAGCAGCGCCAAGGCCGCTTGGCCCCGCACAGGGCCGCCTAGGCTGGCCGCATACCACCTTTCCGGTGCGGGTGGTGGCCGACTAACGTCTAGGCGGTCGCCTAGGCCGATTTTTAGAACATTGAGTGCATGTGAATTCATTGGCATTTGATGCATGCGTTATTTTCTTAGAAACAACATAAGATCAGGGACATAACCAATGTAAGATGACTGGGGTCAATTGTAATATGAATTAAAACTATGGATTCATTTCTAGAACCAAAAAAGGGTATGGATTCATTTAAGCTTGCCCTTTAATGCCAAGAATCTACTTCTTTCAATCAATCTGTTTCGTATTATTATTATTTTCAAAAATTATATAAATTTGATCATTTAACCAAAATCAAATAATGGAATCTTCTTTAAAAGGGACAAGCAGAAAAGAAGTAAATTATTCCTATGACGTTGCATAAAATGACAAGCAGAAAAGAAGTAAAACTTTGAAGGAGTATAAATTGTGATCCCAGCTGAGTTAGCTATTGTATGTTATGCTTGATTGAGATGGGTCTCTTCTCAAGCAGTTCCAATTTTGTTTGATTTTTTCACTTGTAAAATGAAATTTGGTTCAAAAAAATTGTAAAAATCCATCAAATTTGATCAGGTTGGTTGGTTTTTGCTGGTAGTAACTAATTTGATAGCCTTGAAAGAAGAAAAAAACAAGGCAAACATTCACAGAGTGAAAGTAGAAGAAAGATGGCATAGAGCAGTTGCTAATCAAAATCAAATGATTGTGATTGCTTGAGTAATTGTGTTTATTCAACCATTGATTTATATATATGGTTTTGATTTTTCTTATCTGATATGTGCTTGCCTTCTATAGGTGAGCCAATATACGGGGCGAGTTCACTTGTACACTTGCATTCCAGGAAAACACTCTCGGCCAGAACCACTTTTTGAAAATTTCCGTCTGGAGGAACTGAACTCTATTATGGCTTCTTCTGGTGATAAATGTGAAGCTACTCCAGAAAACTTGATCAGAAATCCTGCATACTGGAATGTCTTCAAATTTTTTTTTGAAGAGTGGAACAATTTAAGACCAATTGAGCGGAATAAACTTTTTGGAAAACCTTTACAACTTCCCCTTATTGCTGAACTCTGCTACTTAAAGGAGGGTATCAACCATAGTTCTGGGGTATGCAATTATCTTTTGCTATGTAGAAGAATAAGCCATCTCCTTTTACTTACCATATTAGAGAACTCTTGGTCTAGCATAGGAACATAATTTTTTTGTTTTAAATTAGCAGGCATAGCTATCATTATACCATGAAATGTTGTCACTGAAAAAGCGTCATATCCACTGATTGAATATATTTAGGGGTGTTTGTTTCTTTTTAACCAGTCTGCACAAGTGACAACAGTGTTCTCCAGGCACTCAACTACACATTAATCCCTGCACAAACTATGTTTTAATGATAATAGTTTCATATTGCTCACCTAAAGTTCAAGATCTTCAACTATGAAATAATTGTTTGTGTTGCCTTCCATTTTATTGCTTGAATTTTCTATCATAGTATTGTGGTTAACAATGTATGTTAATAGGATTATTTTTCTATCGCTAAGTAATGGATTAAGCACTGATGTAAATATGGGTAGTGTGATTACTGAGCTTGGGTGACCATCCTTCCTTTCTTGCCTTGGATATGTGTAATAATTTCATGCAGGGATTGCTGCGAGGTGGAAGTATGAGACGGGTTACTCCTTTAAGTGATATTTGCCACCCTTTACCTGAGAACTCTGCTTGGAAGAAGATTATATTGCAACGTGGGGCTGCAAAGGAACGAGAATACACTCAGGCATGGACTACTGATGATGTTCCTTTGTGTAAACTCTGCCAACAACCTTGCAAGTAAGGTCAAGTTTGCTGTTTTTTTAAAAGTGAAATTAGTGATGGTGTTATCAGGCGTTAACTGGCTATTTGGATCCAGTGGAAAGTTTGCAAAAGCACCTCAATATTTTGAGGACCTATTTTGTAACCTGAGCTGCTTTCACGAGTACCGCATAAGAACTAGCCAAAGAGCCCTCAGAGAGGTTGGTGGCAAGAGCTACTTAGAATAAGCTATATTTAGGGAATAGGCGCTAGTGCCGCTTATGTGGCACACATTTACTGCTGATGTTAATTTTTACATCTTCGAAAAGTTTTACTGAAATTCATGTTTTTCCAGGCACTTTTCAGAATTGAACAAGGGGTATGCACTAATTGCAAGCTAGATTGTCACAATCTAATCAGATGTATAAGACCTTTATCTAAAGCTCACCGAAAGGAATACATTGAGAGGGTTGCTCCAAAGTTGGCCCAGAAAAAGAAGCTGTACGCCTTCTATTAGCAGACATCTTCAGCTACTTCAATTACTTCTGCAATTGGTTTTAGCTCATTGTTTAGCATATAGCATTTGTTTTAAGCAGTTTTGCGTTGGCCAACCATTTGATTCTCTTCTATCATCTAGAAGATATAGATGAAGTAGCTTCCATGGAAGAAAACTCAAGGGACATCTAGCAACAAGTAGTTATGCATTTAGCATAGCTCCAAGCCTTAAGTAACATTTTCTTAATTGATTTTATCTAATATAACTTTTTCTCAAGTTAGTGTTGGATGCTTGTTTTGTCTTAATTAGAGTATGAGCTATCTAAGGTTTTTGTTCCCAGTCGGAACAAGATGTTTTAGTGTCGTGCCAACAATGCTAATGCACAGTACGGAAAGACACTAACCAAAGTAAAAATTGGATCGGAGGAGAAAAGAAAGAACAGAAAAACCCTATTAGCCTAACCTCGTCGTGGGTCACCTAGCTGAAGCTCATGGCGGTGTCAGGGATGCCTCGGCTGTTGCAGTGGTCGTCAAAAATATGCAGCATTGCAGTGGATATATGCACTTTTCGCATGGGCTCTGTTACACGGTTAAACAGTATAAATAATATCACTTTATTTTCATGGCATATTTGTTCTTTTGCTCTAAATGTAAATCTTGAGTAGAAATGAAGAAAACAGTGGTTAGGGAATCTAAGATGTAATTCTTCACATGCACTAAACTCTCAAACTATACTTCCCTCTTTGAAGATTGGCGAGTTTGTTTTGATTTTGAGAATCTTCTGTACATTATCATTCCAGGCTTGATAAGCTTGTCCATGACCCAAAGGAAGGAAATGCCTGGCATGCAGACCACATAATTCCAGTTTTCAAGGGAGGCGGTAGGATTTAATTTTTTTTTAGTGCTGCTCCTATACATCAGAGAGCTAAATTAATGGGTGGAAATTATTGGCAGGTGAGTGTCAGCTTGAAAATATGAGGACTTTGTGTGTGGCTTGTCATTTAGAGGTCACCAAAACTCAGCAGCTTGAACGTCGAATGGTTAGGAAGATGGCTAAAGAACAACTAAAAATCATCATGAAGCAACTGGAAACTGCTAAATTTTTGACATCCGGTCATGATGTATGTTTGATTATTGTATTTAATTTAGCTAAGCTTGATTGATATATTCTCT
This sequence comes from Hedychium gardnerianum, assembly GCA_038050645.1. NCBI lineage: Eukaryota > Viridiplantae > Streptophyta > Magnoliopsida > Zingiberales > Zingiberaceae > Hedychium > Hedychium gardnerianum. Next base: position 5,409,878 of record JBBUKS010000029.1, read on the forward strand.
CTTTGATTTTCTTAATAATAAGATTTTGCTAAAAGATAATGGATTTATTTAATTTCGGTTCCTGGAACCTGTATCTTCTAGAGTGTCATCGAGAGTGTCCAATTGCCCGTTTCATTTTGATGGAATTGTTTTTTTTTTGAGAAAATTAACATACTTGTTGTGTAGGTAATTAAAGTTAGGTAATCATGATGATTTACAAATACCCACTTGCTGTTAACTACAATGTTGGTTAACATACCCGCATTGTGCATTTTCTAATTTTATAGACTGGTTAGCTTGACCAGTCTGCATAACATTCAGTCCATTATCATCTTGTTCTACCCTGTAATTGATAATATTTTCCTTTTGCAATATTATAGATTTTTCTTTTGGCTAACAGTTTCAATTCAATTATCACATTATTTGGTTGCAACTATTTGTATTGTTCTAAATTTGATTTACTCGTTTGCCTTATTTTTTTATTTTAGGAAGATGACAAAACACAAGATGCTGAAGAGACTCTGTTTATCAAGGTACCTGGTAGTGTTTATTCAATGGATGAAGGCGCTTCTGGGAACCTTGAGAATGATATTTCTATAGGCTGCTAAACGTCTGAATCTCACATCTCGTAACTATCTACCATTTTTTCAGCAATCTATGTTTTTGACTGATTCCGAGCACTACAATTTTGGAGCTCAAAACATGTCCTAGTGAAAAGATCTTCCCTTTCTGTTTGATTCAAAGTCGCCACAGATCAGTTTCATTGTTTTATTTTCTTGTTTGATCTTGCAGCTGTGCTTCTTGATTCTCATCAAGATAATCATAAAGGAAATCTTATTCATCCTGTTAAACAAATTATGCAAACAACGAAAAAGGTACAACGTGCAGCAGGTACTCAATCTTAAAGTTTTTAGAATTGTTCTACTTCAACCTTTGCATCGTGTTTCGGGTACTCTTGCTTGAGTTGTCTGTACTATGCATGCAAGTGTTTGCTTTCATTCTCAGGGAGATGGACAAGGATTTTGTGATGCCTTCGATGAGCATTTGTTCTGGCATCTACAACTTTTGTGCTCACATAGTGTACTCCAATTACGAAGACCATGGAGAGGATCAGGAAGAAGATAAAATTTTAATTTTCCATTCTTGCCTATAGAATAATAAGCAATCAAACTGTGCAGAACTTCTTGTATTTCCCCAAGAGAGATAGATAACTTAAACTTAAGCGGTCCCGATCATTCTACTTAAAAAACACAATATTTAGTAAAAATTTGTATGTGTTTATTGCAAGATTTAAAATCTCCATCGATGCTGAGATTTTGGTAGATCTAAATGATACGAATTTTGTTGATACGGTTTTGATATTTTTTATTTATATATAGTAATTATTAGATAAATATGTTTATTGTGTATAATTTAAAAATGAGTTGTATATTAATTTTATATAAATTTTTAATTATTAAATAATTAAAAAAATTAAAAAAATAATAATCTATCAATGATTTAATTAAAATGGATATAGCATATATGTTATTTTGTTAATATCAAAAGGAGTGGCGTGAATCAGATGGAAATATTGGTTCTTGTAATATTTTGCTTAGGTCAACTACATAGTTTTTCAACGTCCAGATTAAATAACCATTCTATGACATATAATATTGATATTGATTTTTTCATATGTCCATCAACGCTCAGATTAAATAATCATTCTATGACATACAATATTGATATTGATTTCTTCATATGTCTATCAACGTGTTTCAATTCATTACTGTAAGTTAGATTTGAACTAGTACCATTGAAATTGAAACGGGTATCGGCACAGGATAAGAATAAGGATACGTTCTCGAGCTCTGGTATGATGGATAATCATATGATGCATTAAAATTATAAGAAGAAAGTTGCGAGTATGATGAATTTCGATCGTAATCAATCTTAGTTAAACTCTCTCGCATATCTTGATAATTATGAGCTTTCTTTTATTTGTCAATCCTCTATCGACGTTCCCTATATCGACGTTGATATTGAATAATTCTAGGTTCATGATCATAATCTTGAGTTACATGTGTGTAATTTGTCTCACATGTCCATGACTCTCGTGTTGGAGTAGGGGGACATAATTTTTATCACCAGATGCATCATCACTGTCATCACTTCCACGAGTACTTACACTGCTATCAATATCACTATCCTCATTTCGAATTTCTCGTCGAATTACAGTGTCAGAAGGTGATGATGTTTTATCACTGTCATCATGTTTTTGCTCATCAATTGCATTGAGTGGATTTTCACTAATTCTCAATTAACTCATTCCCGTAAAAACATGAGGTTTACTTTTTTCTTTCTTTTTAGTAAAAATTATAAGAGCTTTGTTTTTGTCTTTATCTATAAACTTTGGTTGGGTTTGGGATCGAGATGTTTGAGAACGTCTAGATCGAGATCTAGAAAATCAAAATTCTTGATCGCTTCATCATCTTCTTCTTTCTCATAGATATCTCCTCTAGCTTGTATTTTTTTAATCTGTTGAGTAAGAAATTGAGATGGTCATGGTGGGTCTCCTGCTTCATCAAGTAATGAATTTTCAGCCTCAACAGCGCTCCACCAATCTATCATTGGATCATTCTCAGTTTGGACAAATCTAATATCAAATGGGTCCACATCACCTAACTCTTGTTCTTCTTTCTCTTCTGCTATTGCTCTTAGTTGAAGACGCATATTATAATGAACGTAGACCATCTTCTCCAAGCGACGATAAGAAAGATGATTTTATACTTTTGTATGAATGAGGGAGAAAGTTGACCAATTTCTTTCACAACTACTTGAAGACGTTGTTTGTGAGAAAATTCGTACCGTAATCTTTTTCAAATTTGAAATTGATCCTCCATATTTTAACCACAACTCAGTTGTAAAATAAATAAAAATAAAATTACAATAGTATTTATATTTATTGACAATAATTAGTAATAATTTTTTTTATATTTACCTGCATCCATTTTATATTTGCATGACATTGCAATATGATCGCTAAAAGAACCATATGTCTCTCGAAATAATCGACTTTCATTAATAGTCTCAGCAATTGATTCTCTATTTGTTTGTAGTCTTGATATTACATGTC
>JBBUKS010000029.1:5413071-5442167 GCA_038050645.1 Hedychium gardnerianum
CGAGCTCTCACTTCAAGCTTGACTTGAGTTTGGTTCGTTTAGATGTTATCAAGCTCTCAATTCAAGTTTATTTGATTGTTTAAAATATTTTACTTATTTGATTGGTTATTGAGCTTGATAATTCAATTTTTTTTTTATTTTATTTATTTAGCATCTTAATAAGAGTTTTATTAATGAATATGATTATTCACGAACGTTATTCACGAATATTATTTACGAACGTTGTTCACGAACATTAACGAGCCGAACACATATGTGTTCAAGCTTGTTTGTTTAGTTTAACGAGTTATTCAAGCTTGTTTATTTAATTGATCTTGTGTATATTGAACGAATATAAATAAATTCTTATCAAATCGAACACCAAGCTTATTCACGAATGTTTGATTTATTTACCGCCCTACTATTTGATGCTTCGAATTCGATAATGTAAAAAACAGTGAATTTTTAAAGGGTCAGAATACAATTTTAAATATGAAAAAAAGTATATGTTTTTTGGAATTATGAAAGTTGGAGTAATACTGAATTCCTCAGTTCGTAAAATGTCGCAAAAATCGAATTTATGAACCGGCCGAGATAACAGCGGCCCAGGTCTCATAGGACCGGGTTTACTGCCGGCCATATAATCTTTGCCGCCCAAAACCGGCGCCGGCGATCTCATCGCCCTCGCAATCCAGCGAAGGACTACTTTTCCTTCTCTGCCTTCCCTTTCTGCAAATCCCTAGATTTCCCCAAAGCCCTAGATTTCGATCTTGGTCATGTGCCCCTTTCCGCAGCTAATCGGGTGACCGCGATCGAGGGTTTAGAAATGGAAAGTGGAGTGAATCGATGGCTGGTCAACGTCTCCCGTTGGAACCCTTCCGTGGACCAGTTTGCTTCGGTTGTTTCTCTTCTTCCGGAAGTTGAGCAGAGAGCCATCACCAAGTCGCTATTGTTTCAGACTTCGTTATTGCTACTTTTTCTTCAGTTCTAGTTATTCTTTAGGGCACAATTTTCTTCCAAGTAGATTACTTTTTCTTACTATGGATCAAGAAAACTCCAAAACCTGTTCTTTTCTTTTAATCTATTCTTTCAGTGGATTAGTCCTGTGATAGTTTTTGCCTGTTAGCCTTTGTGTTCTTATACAACAACAGCAGCAACAAGAAGAAGCTGCATATCTTATGTTGCACGGTTGACTACATATAGCTTTAACTGATGATAAAGTATTGCATTTTATCATGATTATGTACGACTTTGATACGATATCGGTTCCAACCTTTCAAACTTGTTAAAGCTTCTTGCCTTCTCTGTCATGGAGGTCCTCCTAACAGAAAGGTGTAGATTATGTTTTGGAGGAATTTCCCCCCTACTCATGTGGCCTTTTCAATAATCATTGATTGGCTTATGTATCTCTGGTGATGACAGTGAGCATTTGCATCAACTTAGATATTTGTGCTTCTATTGTATAGTTCTTCATGCATAATAAAGAATTTGGTCAAACATGAATTGCATATGTTCAAATGGAATCAGCATGCTCAATTCTGTAGGACATTGAGTGAACCATCTTACGAGTTTTTCTGTTTGATAGGTACGTGAAGTTTGATGATAGAAAACGAGCTCTTGTAAGTCGACTACTTCAATACTCACTTGTGCATGAAGTTTTAGGTATACCTTATGACAAGATAATTATACATCGGACACTTGAGGGAAAACCGTATCTGGTATGATTGTCATTCTCTTTGCTGAGTTTTTTTTTTCTTGGTCACTTTATGCATGATGAAGAAAATGTAGGCTCAATAATGTGCAGAAGATATCGTTCTGTACGCAGTCTGATTCTGGCTTGCAATGTTGTCTAATTTGTATTTCCATATAACTATTGCAGATTAATGACATAGGTTCTCCATTTCCAAATTTTAACTTCAACGTATCGCATCATGGAGATTATGTGGGCATAGCATCTGATCCTCTCTGTCTTGTTGGTCTAGATATTGTTTCCATTATGATACCAGAACGAACAACAGAATATGAGTTCATGAGTAATTTTTCATCATATTTAACTGCATTAGAGTGGAAGAACATTGCAAAGACCGGTGCTTCAGAAGAAAAGTTGTGTGTGTTCTACAGGTGTGTGAATCTGAACATTGTTATGATTCTGTAACAAGCCACTTTTAGTAGACACTTTCATATGGTTTCAAGGTTGTGGCTGCACGGGACCTTCGGTCTAGTGTTCTATTCACCTATGAAATTTACTTTGGGAAAGTTCAAACGCATATTATTACTCTGATCTTATGTTTCATTGGTTAGTCATGATCAATTTCACTAATTCATATTGAGTATCCTTGATGTAAATGATCATTTTGTAATCATTGAGAATTTTTGCATTATGGAGAAAGAGTTCGCTAACTATTATCTGATGTTTTGCAAACTGAAATTCTGACTCCAAGTTTAGCTGACTCTTTCGTTCTTAGAAAGAACGAAAGGAACAAGCACGCGTGCAGACACCAGTTTCTCACTAATCCATTATGCTTCATATCTATAGGTTGAACTGTTTTCAATTGTTTTGTAGATACTGGTGTCTAAAGGAGGCATTCGTCAAAGCTACCGGTGCTGGCTTGGGCTTTGGCTTTCACAGGCTGGAATTTCACCACAGAAACTGGACCGATATATCGGTTTATATCGATGGAATTGAATCAAGGGAATGGAAGTTTTCACTTTTCAAGATTGACGAACGGCACTGGGTTTGTTTATATGCACATTCATCTTTTTTACTTATCAATGAAATCTTTTGCTTACATTGTCTTTGGCATTGTAAAATGAAGTTGCCAATAAACATAGATATACACTTTCTTCGATATAAGTATACCTAGCCTAAATTTCCATCTGGTTGATTGTATTGCACCTTAAGATCACAATGCATACACTTGCTTGAGTTCTTCCCTTCCACCTTCCTTGCATTGCTTGCTGGCCATGGGTTCTGAATTGTGAGTTTGCTTCTGCAGGCATCCATTGCCAGAGGACTTGCTACCGGAGCCGAACAATTTGATGCTATCTTACCTGTCGCGGAGCTTGGGTTCACTCAAAGAACAGTTGACCAACTCATTCAGAGTCTTAGCCATGAAGCTCAACAAAATAGTTGCTAAATGACGCAAGAGTAAAGTTACTGTCACATGATCTTGTGTCACGAGTTCTAGTCATGAAAATAATTTTTTGTAATACAGGATAAAATTGCGTATAACAGACCCACGTTGATGGAAGTTTTGTGCATCAAAAGTAAAAAAAAAAAATGAGGATTATTTATTTAATCGTGTTTGTTTAATTGTTTAATGTATTTTTTTTTCTTCTAAAATGAAAACAAAATAGGGTTTGTTTAAGTGCTTGAGACAAATTGTTTTGAATGGTTGGTTTGAAAACAAAATAGGATATATTCGTTTGAAATGAGATGCCATCATTTTCTCTTCTTCTTTTTCTACCGACGAAATATCTTTTTCCCCGATCCACGCGCGGCAACTCCTCCCTTTTCTCGTTCGCCATGATCTGCCGATGAGCTCCACCGCCACCGCTGCTGGAGGACGATGAAGGTCGCGGCGGCCGCTGCCGATGGAATCCGATCGTATAAGGGGGCCTGATCTCGCCCCGGCGACCGAATCGTCGGAGTGGACTATCTGCGACGCGCAGGAGATCGAAGGCGGAGACGACCCCAAGATTGTCGATTGGGAGGACCTGCAGCAGGAGCTCGCTCGACTTTGGAGCCTCTCTTCGGCGCTCAAGAAGGCTAAGGAGAGGAAGGAGTCGCTTTCCCAACGCCTGGAATCGTTCATCGAGGTAGGCCTTTTTCTCGTTTGTTTGGCCAGCGTTTGTCCAGAGAAGTCCGGCTGGCTGTTCGGTTGTTTGATTATCTTAGTTTGCGCTTACGATCATGATTCATAGGTTCCCCTTGTCTCAACTTGTTTTCCCAACTATAAAGTAGTTACTGTAACTCCTGCCAGTCTTATATCAATAGCTTGAATCAAATTGGAGTAGTTCTTTGCCATGTTCTGAAGAGTTTTAATTAGAGCAACGTTATATCAATAGCTGAAATGCAACTTAATTGGTCGATACGATTCACACATCAACAGCTTAGTTACGACATCCCTGCTTGTAGATTCCTTGAATTATAGCTTTGTTTTGATTTTTTATTAGTTGATACTTGAGTTGCTTTCCCTTATTGTTTTTGGGTAAGAGCTATCTCATAGCTGGTAACCTTAGCTAACTTTGGCTGATCACTTTTCTGCATGTGAACAGGTAAGAAAAGGATCATTACGCCAAACAAATGAGTTGGAGGAGATGAAGGAGAAACTGGAAGCTAAGAGACTTGCCTTGGAAAACTTGTCCATGCACATTAAGCAGACTTCAGAGAATTCACAAAAAGAAAGAGATAAACTTTGCCACAATACCAGAGTGTTGTTGGTAGCTGGAAAGAGATTAACTGCATCCCACCAGCAGTTGCAGGTAGTGAGATTGATGCATTAGGCGTGCTTGCAGAAAGCATTTATCTTTAATTGTTTGCAAAGCATTGAGTGGTCTCTTGTTTCTTTTTCCAAAATTTAATTATGGTCCGATTTAAATTTTCAAACCTAGAAAGTGAATGACGTGAACTGCTTATAAGAGAAAAGGATAAAAAGAAGGGACTCCTTTCAGTGTATGATCACCTAAGCCAGTGCTTTTTTGGTGGAATTTCAGTTAAGAGATGTGTAATTATCTGGTCATAAAATGTAGACATGAGGCAACTACAATAATCTTAAACATTTTATTGGAATGGAATTTTTGTGTACCCAAATGAAAAGGTTTGGTGTTCCCTGGAAAATTTAAGAGAGCTACCTGAGCCAGTTTAAAAAGGTCAGGAGGCAAAAATCCTTCTACTTCTAAGTAAGGTTATATTGAAATCTGTAGAACACTATTTTATTTTCAACTGAACACATAAGGTACCAAGTCGGAGCCAATAATGAAACCATAGTTGCAAAAACTGAGTATTGTACTAAACAGCTGTCTCGAACTTTTTTTCTCCAATTGTGATGCCAGAGAGGAGGTAAAAATAGAGGAAGAAAAAAAAGGAAAAGTTTGGCTCAAGGAACATTAGTAATGAAAATGATAGTCCTTCATGAGCTATTATAAGATAATGATCGGTGATTGATTCCTAATACTTATCCTCTGCCAGCCATTGCCTGTTGGATCCTTCACAGAGCTTCAACTTTGATTCTGAATTTCTGAGACAAGTGGAATATGTAAGAATTATGCAACACCAGGCTAGTGCCCAAGAGATTGATGAGCCGGGGCATATTGATTAGGAAATGTTTGAAGCAGCTTACTCAGAGACAAGCAAAGCATAGGAGGGCTTGCCCTAGTCTGATGAGCATAGGTAGCTTGGGACCATTCAATATAACAGTGTACGAATTGACAAACTAATTATGAAAAATAATCATCTTGCACAATAAAAAAAAGTTGCATTCCTTATCGCAACTTGCTATTATTGGTTAATTGCTATGGCTTTATGCATTATTGAACTTCAGAAATGCTGTATTGATTTTTCATCTCGTCACCTGATCTACTCACTTGTTTTGTGCTAGGAAGCTAGTAAATTGCTATATGGAGAAAGGGGATATGATAATCTGAAAAAGCTGCAAAAGTTGCTTAGGCTGAGGCAAGGTGATATGGTAACTCAAATATCTACACTTTACTCAATCAAGAGTGCAAGTGAACAACCATTTACGGAGGCCACTGATCCACATCCTATTGGCACGAGTTCAAGTATGATTTCCTTTCTCTTCCTATTGATGGAGGATGATTTCCTGTGAATATATCATATAGATTTTAATGATATCATGCATGCTTATGGACCTGTTAGTTATGCAAATACAATATTATCATGTAGCTATGCGTTTAGTATATGTCTAGATAGTTTGGAAGCTCAAGTACACTTGCTTCAATTTCAATATTTGATTTTATAATTTTGGAATAAATTGGCTGGAGAATTTAGGTTGCACTTTTATATCATCTATATTAAAATATTACAGTATGGAAGAATAAACCGGCATAATTTTTACTTTACTGACATTATTGAGTACTTCTCAGGTGGTTCTACTGGACCATCCTCACCTTCTAAACCCCTGCACTTGTCATCTTTGACAATATTAGGTCTTCAACTAACTATGCTTCCTATAAAAACGATGGGTTACTTTAGTGACAAGAAGGAGGTTCAGATGTTTGCAAGTGCCTTGGGTTATGTCGCACACGTAAGATGTCATTTTGCTGACAATATAATATGTTTTTAATTATACTATTTGTCTTGAAAATATTTAAGTGCATCTAAGCTGCTTTCTTGAATGTCATAGAATAGAATGCACTTGTCATATGCCAGGGATGATTGACTGTGTGTTCATACTTGTTTGTTAATTTGTCTTTTCAGGCAGTCTCACTTATTTCATCATACCTATATGTGCCTCTCCGCTATCCTTTGCACTTCAAAGGCTCACGCTCATATATTTATGATCATACATCTATAGTTGAGAATGCTGCATCTGATTTGATGGGATACTCAGCATCATTAAGCACAAGCTCTAAGCCCATTGACTTTCCACTTTTTCTAGATGGTCAAGATACTACAAGAGCAGCCTATGCAATATTCTTATTGAATAAGGTTTGTCTATGCTTCCATTTCTGCTCTGATGTATCTCAGTTTAGACCTCATATGACTGATCTCCTATCTTATTTGATGACCTAGATTCATAAAAGAGAAATTGAATGGAGGGAATACAATAAAAAAAATTGGGAATAGTGATATCAATTTTTTAAAAAATTGCTTCTGTTTCTTACCCATTCATTCAGAATAGGTTTTTTCCTGCACATTGTTACTTCTCCATGTCACAATATTTAATGAAGGGATTATTTTCCCTTCAAAGTTGTTTTATTTAAATTCTTGCACACTGTTACTTCTCCATATCAAGACTTTGCGTGAGGTCAATATAATCTCCTCAATAAGTATAATAAACCTCCATCAATCTATTCAGTATACATAATTCCTGGATTTGGTTTGAATTTTTATATATGGTTCTCACTTTTTGGTTGCAGAATTTGGAGCAACTTCTGAATTACATCGGCGCAGAAAGTTTAGGCCCACGCCATATATTACCTAATTTAAAGGAGCTCATGCAGATTATCCTGTCAAAAGAATACCTTAACATGTGATTTCATTTACTCCATAAGGTTTTGAAGACACGTAAATCTTACCAATTCCTTGGCAGCCAATTTGTAGATTCCTTCCACCTTGGTGGATGTTTTATTTAAAGCGCCATTGGCCGCGATAGATTAGGAAGGAAACCTCTTCTGTGGTTGTCAATCACACTTTCTTTTATGCTGTGAAATGTTATTTTGCATGACAGAAGACAGTATCATTCACATCTCCTGCTGCGGCTACATGCATTCGTTTATCCAACGTTTTTATTTGGATATGTGCAAATGTACCATAAGCCGTAAATCCATTTCCTTTTTACCTCATCAGTGTTGGCATTAAAGTTGGTAATCTCTTTCGGTGACTTTGATCTATTTAGCCCGTATCAATAGCCTGGAGAGCATTAGATTGAATCTGGCTTTGGCTTTTCATTTTAAAGACAATCCTTTTTTTCTGAGTTTGACTCTATAGCAACTGGAATTTTTCCATTTGTTTTGCTTATTCGGCACATGAAATTTATTATTTCCCTTGAACAAAGTCAACTGATGTGGTTGATTGCAGAGCATGACCTTCCTGCTGCAGGTTGCCTAATATCATCGCCAAGTGATGTTGATTGCAGACCATACTGATGCCTGCCTAGTGGCTGCATAACTTTTGACTTGAGCAGCATGCACGGAATTTGGTATTTTTCCTCTACTTAAAACCTCACCATCGATCATATCTTTATCTCATTGATAAACAATGGAACAAGATGACATTGTTAAAGCAACACATTTAAGCAAAACACAATAAGAATTGTGATTTCTGCAATAACAATGCTATCTTACATCGCATCTGCTAAATATCATTTCTAGATGACTTGTGCAAAACATAGGACATACATATCATGATATACAAGGAATAGAAAAATGATTAGGATTTGAAGACTAGTGTGTTTAGACTATCTTCGTATCTGCATCTATCAATGTTGAGATTGAAAACCTTTTAGCCTCAAAGTCCCAGTAATATGTAGTGAACTAGAGTGTTGGGAAATGCAATTATCATTACAAAAAATAACACTTGAAGAATCAAACTCACATTTTTAATCAAAACACAGCATGAGGCAAAAGGAGAGAAGGAAACTGGTGCACACATATGGCATACCCTGTGCTTAACAACACAAATGGAACAACTCCTTAGGGAAGAGCTGCCAACAATTTAGCACATTCCTTTAGACTGATGCTGTTTGTGGATTAACAAGAATCCTGTAGTAATATTTCTTATCATCTATCAGTAATTTTCCTGATTATTATGTTTCGTTTGTGATTTACTAAACTTGCATGATTGCGATATGCAAGAGAAGCAGCAACTATAGCAGCAGGTCCTGTAACAAACCTGACAGCCATGGCAATGCAGCAAGCTATAATTCTCGGCATTACAGCCATGAACAAACCTGTAAACAAGAACAAAGGTCTGATCACTCTTACAATAGTTTTCATAAAGACACTTGATGCAAATTGTACTCACCACGACTGAACATGGCCATCCCAAGTCCTGCATCAGAAAGCAATGAGATTGACCTTCTTGCAACAATAGCAGTCATTTCGGTTTTGAAGTTCAGCTGGAGTTCAACTATCTGAAGGAGACAACAGACCAGATGACACCGACGAGACTCGAGTACGTGTTCGAATTTATGATCAGCTTTCACCAGACTGTGATCAATATGAGTCTGGTCCCTTTGCAGAGGATCAATTCCCTCAGCAATGTGCCTGTTCCTGAAGCTGAAGTCGTCGTGGTGAGCATCATGGTTGACTAAATTCACAAAATTTAAACTACAAGTGAACAAGTAAGACCCGCATGCAGCCACACAGACTAAGGTGTTGAGATATGAAGCTTAATATTGAACTTTTTTTTTTCCCTTTCAGATGCTTTCCAAAAGTCAAAAAAAAGTAGGCCAAAGTAGCCAACAAAAGTTGGGTTCTTTCCCTGTTAAAGAGTTGACATTCCCATGCCTCCATGGGCCCACTAAGCTAAGGATCTTATTGCCGAACTCTGCCGCTTCCGACAGATGCATTCCACTTTCCGACGCCGGAGACGCCCTTGAGCTCCACATGAACATGTGTAAATTCCTCCCTCCACCCGTCCCACTCGCCTTCTTGATCGCCGGTGAAAACATTATGGCCGTTGGAGGAATTGGATACGTGGTCATGCTTCCAATCCATTGCACCATCAAATAAAAATAAGATATGTCTAATAATCAGGTTTTTATCTTTCTTCATATATTGATCACTGTCAGGATTAATAAATTAATTCTCGTGATTTATCTTCTTTATATTAGTCCTGAAATAAACTAGTGAAAGCGTTAAGAGGGAGTGCTTCGTCTTTCTTCATCAAAATATGAATTAAGATTTCTTTTGGAACACACGATAAAGGTGTTTTGGATGCACACAATAGATCATAGTTCGATCTACTGAGCATGAGCTAACATTGAATTTTGTTAGAAAACTTATGCTACTGAATTTTGGATAATTCTACTGAACATCTTATAAGACGGCGAAGATTGATTATTGATGTATTATTGAATGTTTTTAGATGTATTCAATGAGTAAATCAAGAAGAATTATCCATCCATCCTTAGGATTAGTCTGGCGAAGTTGATAAATCTAAATTATTAAAAAATAATAATAATGATGGATTAGAAAATTAAATCCAAATAATTATTTAATATTAAAATTATATAACAATTTTAGCACAATTCCATGTAATATTTTATTACACTAGGAAAGAATTGAGCCTCATGAATAATCCTTTTATTGAGTTAATTTACTTTTCTTATATAAAATTATATATTTTTAATTAAATGTATATTAAATTGCCACGTCGGTCTAAAATCATCAATTTATTTTTTATTTCTAAAACCGGAGAGGGCGAAACAGCAATTTTGATAAACTTCAGGGGGGAGCAAGTGGAATTTTCTCTCAATTAAATACTTCCTCGCACCCAAATCTACACCGTCGCCCACTCCCCTTTCTTCTTCTCGAAGACCAGGTCTCGTTCCTTCTCTCTCGCCGCCTCAGATCCGGTCATCCTCCCACCTTCTCTTCCCTTTCTCGATCGCCTTCGCCATTTAGGAGAAGCAGGCATGGGAGGCAAAGAGGGCAACGGAGGCGGCGGCGGCGGCGGCGGAGTAGGGATCATGGCGGCGGAGGGGGTGGTTCGCAAGGTGCTCCTCGCCTACGCCTACGTCGCGATCTGGATCTTCCTCAGCTTCACCGTGATCGTGTACAACAAGTACATCTTGGATCCCAAGATGTACAACTGGCCCTTTCCGATCAGCCTCACCATGATCCATATGGCTTTCTGCTCCTCCATCGCCTTCCTCCTCATCCGCGTCCTCCGCCTCGTGGAGCCGCCGTCTTCGCCGTCGATGACCCGCGACCTGTACGTCGCGTCCGTCGTCCCCATCGGCGCTCTCTACTCCCTCTCCCTCTGGTTTTCCAACTCCGCCTACATCTACCTCTCCGTCTCCTTCATCCAGATGCTCAAAGCCCTAATGCCGGTCGCCGTCTACTCCATCGGCGTCCTCCTCAACAAGGAGTCCTACAAGAGCTCCTCCATGCTCAACATGCTCTCCATCTCCTTCGGCGTCGCCATCGCCGCCTATGGCGAGGCCCGATTCGACGCCTGGGGCGTCACACTCCAGCTCGGCGCCGTCGCGTTCGAGGCCACCCGCCTCGTTCTGATCCAGATCTTGCTCACCTCCAAGGGGATCTCCCTCAACCCGATCACCTCCCTCTACTACGTCGCCCCTTGCTGTTTTGTCTTCCTCCTCCTCCCCTGGTCCTTCGTCGAGTTGCCCCTCCTCCGCGGTCAGGCCGCCTTCCGCCCCGATCTCCTCGTCTTCGGCACGAATTCCTTCTGCGCCTTCGCCCTCAACCTCGCCGTCTTCCTGCTCGTCGGGAAGACCTCTGCTCTCACCATGAACGTCGCCGGCGTCGTCAAGGACTGGCTCCTCATTGCCTTCTCCTGGTCCGTCATCCGCGACACAGTCACCCCCATCAACCTCTTCGGCTACGGCATCGCCTTCCTCGGCGTTGCCTACTACAACCACGTCAAGCTGCAGGCTCTCAAGGCCAAGGAGGCGCAGAAGAAATCTCAACAGGCCGATGAGGAAGCCGGGAAACTCCTCGGCGAGATGAAAGCTGATCGTAACAGCAACCCTGGGTCTTGATCGATGCCATATGACCTCCCCCCCGACTGCATGCTATCTGGTGTATCTCCTATCTATCTCCTTTTTATTAGCTCGCATAGCTTTCCTCATCGTATGCTTCTCATTTCAGATTGATAAGCTCTTATTTAGATACGCAGGCCAATGCTTTATGCACTACGATAATGCAATTCTACTCCTTTTTTGTTACTTTTTTTTTAAAAAAAAACAAAATCCTTAAGTTAAATTGACTCTTGTACTAAATCCTTAAATTATTTCTTCAGTGCCTGAGACACTTGTTTGAGCCTTGATTAATCCATCAGTTTTCTTACGATCATATCTTTTTTTTAGTACATGCATGAGTTCTGTGATTCATTAGTTTAATTAGAACAATGTGTAATAGGTGATTATTTCATGTGTGGCCATGATTGGAAACAAAGAAAAGGCAAGAGTATTAATCATGTCCTAATGTTCCAGTCATGCTGTGCATTTGTTGATGAATGAGGAGCTGAGTATGAAAATTCATGTTAATTCTTTCATCCTTTAGCTCAAACTAGAGTAGAGTACAGCCCCATAAGTGGTTAGATTCTCTATATGATTAATTAGACATCAATTTTCTAGGGTCAGATTAATTATTTTAGGGATTAATTAATTTGGAAAATTAAATATCTGAATTAAAAAAAAAATAGAGTAGAGTACAGACCTTTGCACATGGTCTTTGAGCAAAGGGGTCGGATTTAAGACTGGCATCCACAAAGTTAGATTCAAGGTCGGATTTGAGTTCCATTGATCCTAATGATAACTTTGAACCTTAGACCAATTAATCCTTACCAAATTCAAGTTTCTTCAGATCCACTTAGATTTTATTTTTTTAATCTTTATCATCAATATATATAAATTGAGGAAGGGTACCTAATTTTTTTCTCTCCATTCATTGTTTGTGTTACTGTCTTGGCAAATTAATTTATTGCCTAATTTCCATTTTTATTTTTGTCCTATATGTATTAGCATGATATCATATTATATATGAAATATAATATACCTCATGAATTCTTTCTTGGATGTTTATTGATTAAAGGTCTTTAATTAAGAAATTGATGCACTACATTCTCCGAGGTCCTAATTAATCAACTAATGAAGACCCTTTCCCACTCGAAAATTAGAGTCTGATATATTATAAGCAATTTTTTTTAATGAATAATAAATTTAAAAATATCGACGGTTAGAATGAATTTGTATTTCTGATTTATCTTAGTAGTTAAATTTTTTTTATATAAAATTAAATTAATTATTTTTAAAATTAATCGTGAATATTTAAATATCTAATATTAATTAATTTTTTTTTTTAAAAAAAATAGAGTCAACTAACAAACTCCATAAAAGAAAGTCATTTGCATTCAAAATTAGTTCAACTAAACTAGAACATTATAATAATAATAATAAATCTTTATTCTTGCTTCCTAAATTTAGAACCATTCAGCATATTGTTTCTATACATGTAAAAATATATAAAATAATATATATTTTCAACAAATAATTTTAGACAATTTAAAATTTTAAAACAAAAGTATACAACATAAATACTTATTAAAATTAACAAAAACACACAGATTCAGTTGAATTGGATCATGCCAATATCACCCATCCTAGCAATTAGGTAGGTAGAGGTTTTATACACGAGTGTCAATAATAAAGATCCCAATGTGCAAACGTCCTCTACTAATATATGCATCGATGAGTTCCGCGTACTCGCCGACCGACCGGGACCAGCACGGCTCGAAAATTTAAACCTTAGCGAGAAAAATCAAGTAAACAACTTTGAATGGGTAGCTGAACAACTTAACAGCCACAGGCCCACAATTGTTGCAACGAGGTACACACCAGCTCACTCATAATATTTAATACACGCAAAGGACAATGATCTTTAGGATCAAAATCATGGAGAAAATAGATTAAAAGAAAAAGAGAAAAAAAAACATTTACAACTTAATTCATTCATTCTCACAGTAAAAGATTCTATGTTCCAGCAAGTTTAGCATCCAAATCTAGATACAACTTCATTCATTCATTCTTACAAAGATTCTAGATTCTAAACTATATGACAAGAAAATTTACTAACAAATTTTACATCAAAAAAAGTTCTATGCATGCTTGCTCTGCTGCATTAGCTCATGTCAGGCTGAATGAACTCACAAATGAATGGAAAAGATCTAGAGCTACCAAAACAATTTCATTTTAGAACAAGCAATATCATTTTGGCATTAGCAACCAGAAGATCTTCATTCCTTTTATCCGTCGATAATAAGAGGATATGATATCACCATGAAACAATTGCCTCGCTTTCAGACCTTTCATCGGCGAAGAATACATTTGATAGTAAGATTTCTGAAGATAAAAAGGAAATCCATTGAAAGGAAACTTTCAACTTTGAAGAATGGCCTCAGTGTGTCAGACTCCCTCTAGTTCAGTGGTTTTTTAGAATCTAATTGGAGAAGGTTTTGATTCATAGAATCTATGTTTAAGCCTAAATTTCACAACGACTAATATATGAGTTTTCGTTAATTATAGCAGTGACGGTGTATCTTCCATCGAAATAATCAGTCAAAATTAGCATCGCAATCAGATAAAATGGTAACTGTTACATTCTGTAAACTCATCGATAGAATTAGAAAAACAGTCGTACCATGACAAATAAACTTCATGATGAATTGCATTCTAGTACCGACTATTTCTTGATTTAAAATATTCACTTTAGGTGAAACATTGTCTCTAACTAGCTATAGATAGAACTAGAGCGATCATAAAAAAAAGGTACTAATATTAAATATAGATGAATCCACAGTGGCAAGTATTTCCTATTAAATGAAACCATCAAGAACAAACTAAGTTTTTGTATGTTCTTCAGTATTATATCTGCTTCATTCTAGCCGAAACTTATTCATTTTGCGCTGGATCCAACTCGAACTTACTTTGAATTTAAGCAGGCATAGACAACTTGCATATTAATCATGCAGCTTGCATATAATATGACAATAAATAACAGATTAAGCAACTCAACAAATTCAAGGTGGCTATAATGATTGTATCCCATCGCTGATCGCTATAAATTCTCAAGAAACATCCAGATTAAGCAGCCCACATATGCAGGATCATAACGGAGATGGTAAAAATCAGGTGTGTAGTAAAAGAGAGGAAAAAGATATGAAATAATTCAAAGAAATAGATTGCCTAACTATAATGGAAATTATGGCACACAAAGGGATCAATCGTGGGATAAGATAGATTTCCTTCTGTTGTAGCACCGAACCATGTCACATGTAAGCTAGTCGATAGGCATGAAGTCTATGAATCTAGGCGAGACCGTTCAAGCAGATAACAGGTGTTAGCATAAGTTTCTTTCCAGCCATAAACTAGTGTATCAATAGCATATCAAACCTATTCCAGTTTATTGCAAATTGCTAAGGCAACAATCATTAATGCTCATCACTTGGCAACATTATCATAGAATATTTTCAAAGAAAACAAACCGAAGAGCTTCTAAGTTCCATGTATGATTAGTCTGAAAATTTGGTGGTAGGAGGACTAAAACGTTCACGATGAAAAGAACTAACAAGTATTCACGATGAAAATATTCCGATGACAATATTGGTATATACAAAAAGGATTTCAAGTGAAGTATGGACAAAAAAGTTGCGAATAGAGCATGAAATTGGTTACAAGTGCACCTCAGCTACTGGTTCTAATTCCATTGCTCTGGCCTCTATCACAGCAATTTCTTCCTTGAGCAGTTTAATCTGCATTTCAAGAGCAGATTCTTCAGCTCTCATCATGATACGCTTTTCTAGTTCTTGTTCCAGTTTCATCTTTGCTTCGTCAGAAACAGAATTCACTCCAGGTTGCAATGGGACTACGTATTCAAAAACTGACCCAAAACCATTCCTTTGATTAAAATCTCCCATCATTGGCTTGTCCTCATTGATCGATACATCGACTACAGTAGCTTCAGATGTTCCAGACTTTACATATTGAGAAATCTCAAAATTATGTCTAATTTTGTCGACATAATCGCTTGAAGGGTTGAGGCACCCATGCTCCTTTACTTTTGTCATAGACAAATGAAAGTTTTCTGATTCAGTAGCACTCGAATGAAGGTTCTCTGATTCTACACTGTCATTCTCACCAGAAACCGAATTATTCCCATAAGCAAGACAATCAGAAAGCATGGCATCATAGAACTCTTGCAATTTTCTCTTCTTTGTACTTGGAAAAGTTTGGAATTTCTTCATCTTCTTTTCTGAAACTACCATTTGACTATCCTTCATATCCTCCATGGAAAGTTGTGGTTGAATGTCGGTTTCGACTAACTTACTTCCTGAAGGAATGCATTGTTTCCACCAAATCGAGTACTGTAGTGTGATGCTAGACTTGCAAAATTGTGCAGGGATATAAAAAACAACATTTCTGGAAGTGATATCATAAGTCCCCCAAGCAATTTCCCATGTCGAATTATAACGAGGAAAGTGGCAAGGTAAGTCCTGATCCAATCCAAACTGCATTGCCACACGATGAGGCAGATACTGCTCGACACAGTCCACCCCAACAAGCTCGGCAACCTTTAAACACTGCGCAAATGTTCGGACCTCTTCGTTCTTTGCTTCTTCACCTCGAACCCACACACCATCATCCCTGTAGAAAGATGGCATAGTCCAATTCTCCAGGCTAATGGTATACGGACGCCATAGAAAATTCGATGACTCCAAAACTTGAACAACAAGAGAGAAATCTGACTTCTTGCCCACATCATGCCACCTTGCTATCCTAGGCTCGCCGTTATCGATCAGGTTCTGCTTATCTGGCCTCAAAGCCAAGAAATGCTCCCACAACCAGACCTGGAGGTAATCGAAAGGCGCCCACAAAACCAAAGGGTCAGCATTTTGGCTGGTTTGAAGGACAAGGTACTCATTGGCAAGCCTCAAGTCCCGGTAGAAGCTAGCCAGAACAGAAGGGCCAAGGGCAATCCTTATTCCCCGAGCCAAACGAACAGCGATGGGAAGCATGTGCTGCTTCACGGTTTTGATTGGAGGACCAGGAAACACGAACCGGGACAGCCACAGCGCCAAGAACGCGACGTGCTCCAGCTCGCCACCGTCCCCTTCGATGAAATGCCTCATCCACGCGCTTTGATCCGCTTTCTTGCTGGTGCTTCGATTGAACGTCCGGTGCTCCCTTATCATCCTCTGCTCGATCTCCGCGAGCTCCCCGGACAAGGATCCCCTGACGGGCTCTCCGAGCACGGGGAGCCCGCCGAGAACCATCATGTCTTCCAAGGTCACAGTGGCCTCCCCCCAGGGGAACACGAATGTGCTGGTCTCCCCGCACCAATAGGCCGCCACCCCCAAAATCGCCGCGTAGTCTCGCTTGATCTTGTAAGTAGAGACCACAACGGCATTCAAGATGCCGGCTTTCTCCCACAGATCGCCGTATCGGGGACGGAGCTTGTCGACCCAGTCGCCCCACTTACGCAAGGGGCTGCCCCAGCCCCTGAACAGCACCTTGGACTCGCGGAGATGATCCAAGGAGACATTTTTACACACGGAAGGAGCGAATGGGGGAGCGCTGACCTTTTCGCCGGGGTTAGGGCCGAGGAAGAAGCCAACCCTCTTGTCGATCGGATCGTCAGCGTGGCGGTTCGATTCCGGCCGCATCTCCGCCTCGCGCTCCGCCACCAGCAGGATCTCGTCGTCCCGCGGATCGTCCATCCTGCGATCGAAACCAAAAGGGGGGGAAAAGGAAGGAAAGGCGCAAGAGGGAGGAGGGATTAGAAGGGTTTTCGGTGGATGCTTCGTCTGGGACCTGGCGTGGTGGGCGTGCCTTACCAACTGGGGTCGTGGGGGAGAGCGCGGTGGTGCTGAAGCAGGTCGCCACTTGCCCTGGAGGGCAGTTTCGATCTCGACCGTGGCACGAACGGCGTGATAAGGGGCGATAGCGTTGAACGCTTTTTCCCACTTCCCGAGATTGGCTCCTCCCAATTTGCTTTAAATGGATGCCATGGTCCGACCATGGTATCAATAAAATGATACCCTAAATGGAAGCTTTTATTTCCAAATTCGCTAATCACAAATATCATTAAGCTTTTAAATACTATTTTTTTTTTATTCAAGAAAGATATTTCGCGCCCCCTTCGATTCAATTACCATGAGCTTGAACAAGCCTTCTTCCCCTCTCAACTTGTAAAATCTCAAACTTATTTCGATAATTTAGAATTTAGGATTTAAGATTTAGTAATAGTAAGTGAAATTTGATCCATAGACAACTTTTTAAACTAAACTCGTAGCAAAGTTGTAATAATCTTCTACCATGTACACAAAATATGACGATCAATCGAGACTCGCTTCAAAAGGCGGTGATCGCGACCACGAGTAGATGTCGTCAAACCGTAGTTTCAAAACTGTAGAGGCAGTAAAGTAAAACAGGATATCGTTCAGTGCGATTCAGAGCTAATCTTATGCTTGTGGAGATTACCAGAGAATTTTCTCAGATGATGTTGTCGAATGAAGCTAGAGCTTCAGTATCAAGCCTATAGGGCAATGGTCACTCCCTGGAACATCCGGGCATATGTATGAATCGTAAGCCATGTCGGATATGCTTTCCGAGACGAGGAAATAGTCGAGCCGCCACCCTGGTATTCATAGCAGGCAAAACATGAAATGAAAAACTTAAGGGAACGGCGGAGAATAGACACAAAAGTAACCGGTAAACTGCATGATACATATGGCAAATGCATTTAATCAAATGAACAAATGTTTCAGAAGATCTCAATTTGAGTTCATATTCCGCGATTCTTTAGATGGATGGATAGGTTTGAAATCCTACTGTAGAAGTTCTTTTGCAATTTTCTCTGAAACTATGCATAAACTTAAGCAAAAGGAACAAGAATGTACAGATCTAGGAGCTCGCAGTCTATCGAACAGACCAGCCTTAGCATTTACGGATCTAGGAGTAAAAAATTAGAAAGTAAGAGGAACGAGAATGAACATCTCGTCTGCGGCTTGCAATTCACATCCAAATGGAGCATAAAATCACAAAGAAAGTGTGTTTCTGTAAACCATATTCTAACACCGGAAGCTCCCAATTAGATGACGAATGCATGCTCGGATACTTGAATTTTGACCAAAAAATGAAAACGATAGATCGTTAAACTATCGGAAAAACATAAGTTGGCATACCTTTGTTAGTCTTTCGTCCACCATGTCTATAGCCCCAATAAGTGTAGCCCACCGCATTTGGATGCTGCTTTCTAAAGGTATCGACAAATCCTCTAGATAAAAAGTTCATTTCAAATGACTCTCTTTCCTCCTTCGTGAAACCAGCACTTCTGCGATTACCCTGTCATTGACATATGAATATACTACAATTCATCTCTAACGCAGACCAGCAGAAATATTTTTGAAAGAAAAAATTCCTCAATTGCAGGTTCTGATGCAGCAAGAGAGCATTTTCTAACTATGCAATTGAATTATTTGTTTTTATTATCAACAGTAGAGAACTAATTAGTATTCCTATAATATGTATCAGCCACTACAAAAATCAGCAACACTTAAACATCCCTATGCATATTCTAATCTTCCAAATTGTTAAAATCCATCCAACAAATTGCCTAATTATTCTTAATGATTGTAATTAACAGTTTAAAATATTAAGTCAAAGAATTTTCTTACTTTAAAAGATTATGTGTAATCCTGGTCATTGAATATTTCATTATTTTTAATCATCATCATTGTTGAGTTGTGTTAGTTCGCTGTATTCGCTATCTACAGAATCAATTCCATCAACCTAACTATATTTCCAAAATTTGCAGTACTATGCAGTATTCTCAAGAGTGAAGTTAATAAAATACAGCTGAAATGTCGTATGCTTTTACCCGTGTTACATTGCATATAAATATTAGCATTCTTAGGCACGTAGAACAAGAGTACAGATGCAAGTCCACCAACGAAAGATGAGCATTGGTTTATTGCAACTGGAGATTTATAGTTAAAGTTGTTTGATAGAAGTGAAACTAATTCTAACTAAACCGTAACATGATATTCTTGTAATAGTATTCCTATAAACTAAAATATATAGAAATGAGGCTTTTAATATAGGAGTCTCTTACAGCAGGATCATAGATGTCAATCTCTTGATGTGCACAATTGAGGTCACCAGTCAAAATCACAGGTTTTGATTGTTCAAGTTCCTGCGAAAACAAAATGACAAGTACTAATTTAGCAAATAACAAAAGTATCCATATTGACGATTGGCCATATAAACTAAAAGCAATGACCAGAATGATTAACCGAAAGTAAGAATACAAACAGAATTAATGAAGGAATAGTAAAGAATTATTGCTAACAACTACATTTATGAAGCTAATATACGACCATAGTACTCTGACTCTTGATACTCTAGTAACTAGCATCTTAGATGTGATAATAAGCTTCAGAAGATCTTAGACCATTAGACAGTAGTGCTCCATGACATAAAACTTCAAATTTAATCATGGCAAAAGAGATGTGCTGTAAGTCCCACCAAATCCATCAATTGCTTTGAGGTGAAATCACATAAATATGGAACGCTCGTTTTCATTTCTTAAAAAGACGTCTTTAGGAATTATCAGCAGTTAATGTCCTTTGTATACTCAGAAAAACAACAACAACAAATCAAACAAGATTTGAGGCTGGCCAAAATACTATTTCACTGCACATATCCTCATGAAAACTCCAAAACAAATATATTTTACTATTCAAAACTCCAGATACATACTAAAGAACTCAATTTAACCAAAAAATTGCACAGATTAATTAACAATCCAGGTGAAACATTGTCATTAAAGATCATGCAGATAAATATTCAACTAGAGTTGAGAAAAGCAATCATACCAGCCAACTAATTCATTGACATATGCGGGCTGGCAGATCAATCTGCTAGTTGTCTCATGAACTTCTAATAAAGTTTATGGTTAGAGTAAGGTGCTATAGTATTAGCTGTGAGACACACACTTTCCATTGGATTAAAGGAACCACAAAATAATATATTTTATAGGTCAAACTTAACTTTATTTGTTGATGTGATCGAATCTCATGTTAATGGTTTGCAAACCCATGACAGCTGAAACACGTAATGTTTGGCACTCTCATTAGAATGAAACTGAATTCCTCAACTAGATTTATCATATCAAAATCTAAGATTTACAAGAGCAAATGTTAAGCCAGAGTGCTTAGTTGCTGTTTCTGTAAAATGAATAAACTAAAACATAATGGTTACAATAACTATGTTATTTTCCCCTATCACGCTTATCCCCAACAATGTTTCTCTGATATTATGAAAAAAATGCATCTTGACTACATGCCAGCAGAAACATTCTGATGTAATAAACTGCCAGCTTAGACTAAAAAACCTACATAAACCTCTTACAAAAGGAAGAAACAAACCTGTGTTAGTAGTAACTTACTTTCATGTGTTTGCTAAGAGAAGGATCCCATTCCTCAATCCGATAGTTCTAATGAAATCAAAATATCAGATTTCGTCATTGTCACAAGAAGACAACTGGAGAAAAAGATAAATAAAATTAAATGGACTACTGCTTACAAGCCTCTTCAGACCATCACCAGAATTGGGCACATATGCACAGATCAAATAAAATGTATCAAACTCCACTGTCACTAGACGCCCTTCACCATCATGATCTAGTATACCAAGTCCATACTTCACCGAGATTGGCTTGATCTGTTTTGCAGTAATGTGGATAGAGTAAGGCGGATAAGTATTCTGATATATATGTAGTTTAGACAAATCTCAAGAAACTTAAAACAATTACTAGAAAGACAATTAGAGCCTTTTCACAAACAAGTTAGTTCAAGAAGGTAAAGCTAAAACTATTCAAAGAGATAGTTCAAGCCCCTTAGTAAATGTGGTATTTCTGTGGACAGTATCAAAAGAAAATGTGAACCATGTAAATTAGGACCTGAGATATATTGATAAAACCAGAACTATGAGCCTCGGCATATGAGAGTCAATAACTAAATCTAGCAGTCAACGTAATTGCTAATCTTTAGAATGTGCCTGAACTATCTCAAGAAAACTTGATCAGAACAATAAGATAAAGTTCCTTCACATCAGGCCATCTTCAATTCCTCAGTCTAAGGAACCAATAAGGACAGAGCTGGGAAAGAACATTTAGCTAGAATTCTTTTGAACACATCATTGGACTACTGTCAGATGAAAGATCAAAAATATGATGTAGAATTCTTAAGTCTAAAAATTAACTCCTGATAGAAAGAGTGTTTACATAATCAATGTACTTCTTTAGTTTTGTCTATTTGATGACTTAACCACTAAAATCGTTTGTCAGACTTAGACAATAAAGTTATTCAGAGATCTTATTTTTTTGCTTTACATACTAGGAACCTATAGGAGTAGAACAAGGTTGGGTCAAGCCACTACTTTGGAAAGAAAAACAATCAATTTGGATTTATTCAGCTTACGAAAAATCTGTACCCAACTACAAGGGAAAACGTTCATTTTTTGAGATTTTCCAATTTATATCATATAATATAGATTCTAGATATAGTATTCACAATTATAAAGTTACCATGCATATATATGACAAAATCAGATAAGGCTCACGCTCTAGTAAAAAACAAAAACTTGAATCCTAGGACCACATGTTCCATCTTCTCAAACATGAAAACATTGGCTCAAGGATTTGGTTTGGAGTCATCAATTTTTACCCCTAGGAATCTAGAATAGGTTAATAAGTTCGGTGTCGAAGTCGAGTAGTGGAAGTGATGTGCACACGCCTTCAGGATCTAGACTACTTAAGATCTGGACTTTGTAAGGATCTTGACTTTTTTCCTTTATTATATTGAACATAAAACTAGGAATTAACCAATCAGTGATGGCTCTCATGATTCCCACCAAGACAAGTTCTTATCATTTTAGTTATAAAATATCAGAGTTTAAAGCCTATACTGGCATAAGTTATAAGTTTTTATCATTTTATGATTTATAAACGCAATTACTCTGGAAACCAGAAACATGATTAAAGATGCTAGTAGAAGAAGAATAAGCATCCTCATGAAATATATGCTAACATCAGAATATACATACCCGTGAAATAATCGCAGTTCCAGAATAGCCAAGTTTTGAAACACTACAAGTCCAGAAGCTGTTGTTATAGCCTTCAACTAGACAATCCTTGATTTTCTCTACATCATTCTCCTATTCAGAAATTCCAAACTAAACAGATTCAGTAAAAGATGGAAGTCCAATAATGAAACCAAGAAAGGTAAGAAGATACCAACTTAGTGAGTCAATATTGGTGTCGGTAACATAAAATCATTGCTTATTTTTCACAGTTTTAGGGGAATTACAAATGTGCATTAATCAATTTAAAGTAAATATGAACGCCCCTGCCTTCATTTTAGTCTCTTGCAAGCATAGAACATCAAAATCCTCTTTTTCTGCCAACTGAAGCACAGAGCAGCCATCTGTTTTGAGTAGTGCTCTCAAGCCATTGACATTCCATGAAATCATCTTCACATATTTAATATCACTGGTAGGATGTAGAGGCCTCATAATTTTTGGATTATAAGGGATCCACCCAGCCTGTGGCTTCTTGTGAGCAAGTTTTGCCCAAGGTTCGCTTGCATTCATTTCAATGCTTGTTTGATGCAAAATTCCTTTGTCGTTTTGCATACCTAAAATGAAAATGTAGTGGCAGAAGTCAAATTTAAAACAGAGTCAGGCAGCTTGTTTAAAGACTATTCGCCTTAACTCTATCACCAGTACAAATTCTTACCACCAACTGATTGCTGTTCTCCCCTACTTCTCTTGTTTACTTCAGGAACCGTTGTCAAATTATCAGCATTATCTTCAGTTGATGAAACCTTTGGTTTTCTTTTAGATGTCATAGGATGCAGTTCCTCATTACCAATCAGAACTTTATCTGATGCTGTACTAGCTGCAAAATTCAACTCTAAGAGTAACTACCATTGAGTTATGTATTTATTAGGTAAAAGTCATGACAAATCCACACCATTCTCCCCACTGGATGAGAGGGCCATTAGAGCTGACACTAGATCCTTCTTGCTACCTCTTGATGGAATACCAGCGCTCCTTTAGTAGAAGCCCAAAAATATGAGAAAGCAATCACCATAGTGAGTTTAGAATAATGTTTCAAATGAGATATGCAAAACATACTCAGCGAGTGTTCTGAGTTTATTAATTGTCATAGCACTGAGGTTACTAGGACTGTTCCACGACATTCCATGTTCGACATTGGTTTCATTAGCATCCTCCTACGAACACAACAACGAGTCATACCCAGACATGCATTTAGAAAGACAAACTTGCCTGCAACTTTAACCAAGTATATACAAATAACGCACCTCTACAATGGTCTTCTCAGATTGTGTCATGGAACTGGTGAGTGTCGTCAGTTTCTTATTATTCCCACGGGTCGCCATGGCAGTAACAGTCCTGGAGAACAAGTTCATACAAGGCACATCAAAACTGATGTATTTCAACTCCAGGGTTGATGACCCTGACCCCCATTTCCCAGGTACTAGCAATGCTCTGGCACCACATAATAATCTATAAAACAAGTGATCCGTCACTCGAGCAAAAAAAAAAAAAAAAATCAGTGATCCCTAACCAGCATTAACCAAATAGCATACAAAAGACATAAGAGCGAGTCAAATAATGGAACTGCATCAATGAATGATTTTGTTTATTGGTCCAAAGTAGAAACGTCTAAAAGATTGTAGTATATGCCCAGGGAAATCGATCGAATGATTCCAAGAAGCGGGAAGAATAGATAAAAATAGCATCTTCCGTCATCAAAATCTCAGCCCTATCTGTAGCCCTAGATAGAAGGAAGCGCGGTGCAAGCAGAATCGCTAAGGCAGGGGAGGGGAAGAAGGTCCAGGAGCATTACTTTGAGGAAATAGCTGTGGTGCGGATCGGCAGCATCGCCCTACGTTGGACAAACCATCGCCGGCAACAAAAGCATCTACGACAGAGAGGGACTCGAAAAGAGTTGGAACAGTGCAGCAGCCCACGGGCAGCTTCTTAGATATTACGGAAAAGTCGACGTAATTTATAAAACTCGAGGGGTTCATTTGTAAAACTCATAATCGGCAATTCCTACGGACCAGGAGACATAAGAAAACCCTAGCCGTCGACTGTGGAGCTCGATCGGGCGAAGATGGCGTCGGCGCTGTTGAGGGCGAAGCGCGCCGCGGGTTTCTCGTCGGCGATGACAGCCACGGCGACGGCGGCTATATGCAGGGCGTTCGCGTCTCTGTCCGTGGGTTCGGATATCATATCCGCCGCACCCAATGTGGCGCTTCAGAAGGCTCGCTCCTGGGACGAAGGCGTCGCCTCCAAATTCTCGACCACGCCTCTGAAAGATATCTTTCAAGTCCTCATCTATCCTCTTTTCCTTGCAAATTCTTTTATCCGAACAATTCAACTTTCATCATTTTTTGATCTTGATGTTCTTGAATTTACATTTGTTATAAATTTCAGGAGAAGAAAGTTGTCATCTTTGGATTGCCGGTAAGTTGCAGTATTGCCTTTCTAGTTTAATCAGTGATTCCAGTTCTTCATTTCTATCTGCTCAAAACCACTAATCAAGGAAGAGAGACATACAAATGGAATGCAAAAATGTATGAAAGCGTAAGAACAAACAGCTAGCTCATGAAAAATTGAAAACAGTAATACAGAAAACAGAAAAGTGCTGACAAAATCTTCAAAATTTCTGCAATTTTAGAACTAAAGAGATTTCTAACTCATTTTGTGTAAGTGGAGCTCTCCATTAGTCTTTTGATTACTCGCGTTGCTAATTATACTACATTAACCTTCAGGGTGCTTACACTGGTGTTTGTTCAGCGCAACATGTTCCTAGCTACAGGAACAACATCGAAAAGTTCAAGTCTAAAGGCATTGATTCTGTGATCTGTGTTGCTGTCAATGATCCATATGTTATGAATGGATGGGCCGAAAAACTTCAGGCAAAGGAAGCGGTGAGTTTCTTGTTTGACTTGCTATGCCTGTAATTCTTGTCGGTATGAAATACGAGAAATGCCAAGTTTTTATAGTCATTCCTTTAAATGGAACATTTATCAATTAGATACCTCACATATGGGATGATATCTTCATGCCCTATTGCTTATTTAAACTGAAAGGATGCTAAAAATATTGTTAACTTTTTATTAACAAGATACTTCAAGGAATTTCTCGGTATCATATTCATGCTGTTGAAAATAAGGTGGTCTTTTATCTGGCTGTATTAGTTAGAACGTGATCATATTCTTCTTAAATTGTTTCTCCTGAGAACGTGATCATGGCCATTTCACCTTATGTTCATGTCCTCTACTTTGTTATCAGATTGAGTTTTACGGTGACTTCGATGGGAGCTTTCACAAAAGCTTGGAGTTGGATTTGGACCTCTCTGCCGCTTTGCTTGGGCATAGGTCTCAAAGGTGAAAGTGAAACCAACTTTATGTTAAATCATGTTCTTCTGTTTGTTCTTGTATATGGTAACAATTTCTCTAATCATATTCCTCTGTATCTTTTCTTCTCTAAATATTTCTCTAACTTTTAGTCGCGTACAATTATCATATTATGATATTAAAGATCAATTAAGTTGATGCATAATGCTCAATGGAAGGACAAGGATAAGAATTATATAGCTTCCCAAATTGTTAAGGCAATGACTATAGTCATGAAACTAACAGCATTAAGACTTTCCGATTATGATGTTGATCAAGGATCTTGATAGTCGATACTGATTCGTTAAGTAGTGTCCTAACTCCTAACCTATATTCTCGTGTTCATGATCTCCAGGTGGTCGGCTTATGTTGTCGACGGGAAAATAAAGGCGCTCAACGTCGAGAAAGTTCCTTCTGAATTCAAGGTCTCCGGTGGTGAGGTGATCTTGGATCAGATTTGATCGGTTCGCCTACAATGCACATTTGTTTTGATGAACTATTCGAGCCAAGAACTATGATGCTCTAAATAAGTGAATTCATAGGCAAACTATTGATCTTTTGATTTGCCTTTTGGTGAAAGTATTTCAACATATTGTTTGTATATTTCAGTGGCCTTTGTTGTTGAAAATATTCGATCCATTGTGCCTGTTGATAGATTTTAATAGCGTTAGGGAAAGTCCTAAAATCAAACATCCAAATCCCCTTCGAAGTTATGAACTAGATGTGTTCAAACAAGGTAATCGAACGATAAAACTTCTTCGATTGTAAGAGTTCCATATGAGTATTGAAGAACCAAGCTCTATCTTATTCTCCTTCTTCAACAAGTCTTCCTCCACTACCATCATTTTTTGTATATAATTCATGTATTCATTTTTTTTAAAAATCAATTAATTTTAAAGATAATTATTTCGGTCATATTAAATTTTTTTATTAAAAAATGTTAAAGATTTATTTAAATAATCAATATTCTTAAATTGTTTTTTATTAAAGAAAAAATCTTTTATAAGATGTTATAATTGAGATGTGAATTTTATATTTCTTAATATATTTTCTTAGTTTATAAATGGTGAAATGTAATTCTAGAATTTTTGAGGGGGTAAAGTGAACAAATAAATCTACCGATTAGATTTTGTTTTCTGGATTTTGTTGGATGAGAACTAAATCCACCGGTCATCGCTGTACACGTCAGCTACTTCAAGTCAACAGCGAGCGTTTCCAACACTAATAAAAAAAAGTCGTAGCAAGTAGCCGTTGCAGTCCTCTAGATCCAGACGACCGTTACAAGCCATTCCACTTCAAACTCTCCCTCCGCTTCATCGTCGTGTTTAGATCGCTTCTCCTCTGCTACCACAGATCGAGCTTGAAATCCCCAGTCTCCCACCACGATGGTGGCCAAGACTCCGATCAAGCACCGGGGATTCGTGGCCGCAACCTCCGGCGCCGCCCTCGACTCCGATCTCGTCCGCCAAACCCTTAACAAGGTACGTGTCGGTTCGCTCTCGTTGTTCGTTCTTTTCCTACGTGGACTTTGAGATCCGTGGAGGGATTGACCTCCTTGCTCCGGCGAAGGTGGACAGGTGCGTGGCTCGACTGCAGGAGCTCCAGTACACGGTGATGGGCGGCGCCAAGGTGGTCGCCGGCGTCACCCTGAGCCCACGCAGCACCCGGGGCTACCTCCGCACCAGCGTCCGGTGCAAGCAGGAATCCCTGAGGACGTGGAGTAATCCTGCGTCCCGGCGATCTCCCGCCGGCAAGTTCCCAGGCAGCACAAACGGTATTAGATTTCCCGGGTAAAAAGGATCGATTTTGGTTGTTTCGAGTCGTCGTTCCTAAAGGGATCTGGTTTAAAACAGGGGAGTGGCGGCGGATGTCTCTGCCGGCGATGCTGCTGAACGAGACCGTGGCGGAGATTCTCCAGGCAAGCCGTGTCGCAAAGAAATCATCTGCTAAAACCACCGCTAATGTGTCTCTCTCCGACCCCGCCGCCGCCGATCCCAAAACCCCCGTGGCGATTCGGAGAAGAACCGCCAACAAGCCGGCGGCGATCCCGAGCGAGAACGCCGCGCTCTATGCGCGGCGGTCGAAGGAGAAGCAACCAGGGCGATTCCGGGTGGTCCGTTCCGAGTCATCACCGGCTACTGCCGCTAGGGCGCGATCTCGCATCCGGTTCAAGCCCACTTCGCCCCTCGCCGCCGCTGCGAGAAGAGAAGAGGAGGCGGAGGAGGGTGTGAAGCACGGCAAGCTTTCGGTGGCGGCCCACCGTGTGTCGCCGCGAAACCGGCCGTGGGCCAAGAAGACGGTGCTATTCCCGAATGTACTGTTCAACTCTTCCTCTTCCTCACCGCTGCCCTCGTCGGCTTGCCGCGGGCAAAGGTTCTACAAGACCAAATCGCCCATCATCGGCCGGTCGCGTCCGCCGCAGACACCACCGCCACACAAGTTCCTGATCAAGTCGCCGACGGCATCGCTGGGATCTCAGCTGGCGACCAGGAAGCCGGGCGTCGCAGTGGTGCGGGTGCTCAAGGCGTCGCCGGAGAAGGTGGTGGTTCTCAAGACCCGGCGGCGCTCCTTCTCTCCTTCCAAGTTCGTTAACCGGATGGTGTCGCCTCTCAGGACGCGGATCGCGCTTCCAAAAACCAGCACGGGGCTGAAGCAGCGGCCGGAGCTCGGCACGCCGGCGAGAATCCCCGCCATGAAAAAGGACATAAAATCAGAAATATTGGGGGAAATAAAAAAAAGAATTAAAATTCCAGTAGCAAAAAATCAACTTGTTGATTTGTAAAATTAAGAACGAAGTTGTTCTTATGAGTTATGAGAGATGTAAGGACAAATCATATAGCATGATTTCAGTGTAAAGATGGTTGATGTTATACAAATAATTATATTCATTTATTTGTAACATTAGAAGGAGACGATAAACATCTAATGAAGATATGAGTTTCCAGACTTGCTCAAATGGTTCATAACCCTCTCCATCTGCTGTTCAAGTGAACGATATATCAATTTTAGGTCTTCGGGCCAATCGGATGAAGTCCAGCATTTACATGGCAACGAACGAATTTTGACAAGGCCACCTCAGCTGAGTTGATATCCATCTCTATTTCCAAGAGGTAGGTTTGTCATTCAAATACTTAGGGATTCCGCTAGTTACGGTAAAGCTCCAAGCATCAGACTACAGTCCTGGCCGACTCTATTT
>JBBUKS010000029.1:5442267-5483753 GCA_038050645.1 Hedychium gardnerianum
TCATCGGCAACAAATTACGGATGTCAGACAACAAAGAAAAAGGGGAAAACATGCCTCTTTTCCGTCCATACAGCAAGCGTCCCTTTTGATTGTTTCTCTCTGTTTGATGTTGTACTCTCCGTGCACCAAACTTTATCTTCACATGCAAGACTAGTACCTTTTGCGAGGACGGAACTCCTGACTTCTGAAGTCATCTTGAAGATACTCGGCGTGGATATAAATAGAAACGAGGCTCCAGAGTGTCGCTAGAGTTGATGTCATTCCCACTACACGTCATCCGTCGGGTATAACTAGAATAAATTTCTTATCGAAAAATTTTATATTACGATCGTGTCTGCACGTGTTGTCTCTTGCATGTGTAGATGCATGTGTTGTAATAAATCAGGAGTTTATTATATTTTTTATTTTCGCTGTGCACGTTTTGTGAAATGTCTAAAACACGCATCCGCGTCGAACAACCCAATAGGAGGCTCATGTGGACCTCTAAGCATCCCCCATATCTTGAGCCGACATCTATAAGCCCAAGGATGAGGGTGGGCTGGGCTTCAAGGAGCTACGAGCTTGGAACCTTACGTTGTTAGTGAAGGTAATATGGAGAATACAGGAGAAGTAGGATGTATTCTGGATACAGGAGCTTGGAACCTCTGTGAATGTGACTTATGGATATGATAGCTGAACTCGCCTCTTATCAAGAGACTACTATAGATACGTGATCAGTTATTGGTGTAGGTTCCAAGTGAACGGCTAGAGGAGGGTGAATAATCTTGCAAATAAAAGTTGATCTTTCTCTTGCTAACTAACTTAGCAAAGACACACACTATATGTTAGAATAAAATAACATAAAAATAAAAGACACAAAGTTTACTTGGTTTGCAATTAGATAGTTGTTAATCCAAGGCAATGGAAGTGTACTACTATCTCCTTCTTCGAGCAAGGTCGGAGGTGGAATAGCCCCTTACAACGTTTGAGAGTAAGACATGAAAGCACAATAGTTGGAAATTGAAATACAAAGTGTGTACTTAATTTCGAGCTCAATAGCTTTTTTATAGTCTTCTGGTCGAAATAATCGTTTATTGACGTGACACATCTGAGACGCTTAAGTTGATTGGAGGCACCATAGTTCGACTGAGCGTGATCCACATCGCAACGTCTTTTTGGATGATCTAGCGGATTGGGGGCGCTTTAGTTCATCTGGGATGTCTCGGGTCGGCTAACATGGACTCCGCTGCTTATCCGCTCCGCAATGGCTCTTGCTAATCATCTGAGGCGCCCCAAGTCAACTGAGGCGCCTCGAGTCTCCAGGGCGCCCCTAGTCATTAGGGACGCCTGGACTCAGGACACTTGAAAACATTCCAAGCACTTGGAATGGTCAACCTTAGAAGTTGACCATTTTTCATTCTGCTAGCTTAGATAATGCTCCATCGTCCAGAGTTGAGCTCACCCACTCGAGTAGTCTTTCTCTTAGCTTCTCGTCCCTCAAATACGTCTCGCGCGTCCTTCTCGCTTTACTGAAGGACTCTTCCGCAACTCCTTGTCCTTTGGATGCACCGAGCCCGTCGACTCGCTTCCTATGCAATCCTTCTCACTCATTGCATTTTTTGCTCGATTCCTTGTGTTTTCCTAAGTCCCTGTACACTTAGACATAATACATCAAATCCTTGCAGGCCTAACTTAGCTTTGGTTGATTAACCACATCAAAACCAAACCCCAGGGTACTTACAATTGGCTGTTATTGGGACTTTGGAGGCTGTTGATCAGAAGATGGCAGCTTGGTTTGACAGAGAGACTAGCGGGGTTAGTAGGGCTTACGATTTCTTTTGACATTCGAATCCAAGGAAGCCTTGGGTAAACATAGTCTGGAAGAGCTATATATAACCAAGTCATGTGATGATATTCTTGTAAGTACCCCGGGATAATTTTGATGTGATCAATCGAATTAAATTAGGTCCTGTGTATTTGATGTCTTGTGTCTAAGTGTGTAAGAATTTAGGAAGACAAGAAGACGAGCGAAAGATGTAGCGAGCGAGAAGGATTGCACAGGAAAGGAGTCGACAGCTCGGTGCATCCGAGGGACGAGGAGCTGTGGAAGAGTACACCGGTGGAGCAAGAAGGACACGTGCGACGCATCTGAGAGACGAAAAGCCGGAGAGGATACCTACTTGAGGAGAAGGTCGAAATTGGGTTCGGGTGAACTCAACTCCGAACGATCGAAATATCACCTAAGTGTTCAGAGTCCGAAAATGGTTAACTCGGAAGTTGACCATGAAGACCCGAGACGCCTCAATTGATTGGAGGCATCTCGGATGCCCAGCAAATTAGTTGCCGCGGAAGAGACCTGAGGCGCCTCAGTTGATTGGAGGCAACTCGGATGAACAATAGTCGAGGTGCCTCCGATGCATTGGAGGTGTCTCACTCGCCTGCTATTAGAGACGTCTCAGAGGTAATGGAGGTGCCTCGGACGCTAGAAAGTCGTTGCGGAGCCATTGTGATGCGGATGAGATTTCAGCTTGATGGAAGCGCCTTGGATGTCATTAGAGGTGCCTCTAATGTCACATCTGCAAACAATCATTTTGACTAGTGGGCTATAAATAATGCCCCAAAGCTAGGAGTTCAATAACACACTCAGTATTCATTTTTTATACTTCATTTTCGAGCTTCCAACTGTTGTAAAGGATTTCTCCATCTCCGACATTATCAAAAAAGGAGGTTTCTGCAAGTATTTTGAATTGTCCTGATTAACAACCATCTAAATTATAACTAAATAAATAATTTATCCCTTTATTTCTTTTTATATTTTTTTTATCTAATTGATAAATGTGTCCTGCTAAGTAAGTAGCAAGAGATTTATAATTTTTACAGATTATTCACTCCCCTTTAGTTGTTCCGATTCAATAATTCTGAATGATGACGCATGGGAGATTGCCCACGAGGGTCAAACAAGAGTAACTTAAAGACAAGAATTGGTCTTCAGAAGGAGATGCAAGAGCACATCTTCTTCGATCGCCCCTTGTCGCTGAGTTGTGTGAATAGATCCAAGAGTGATTGCACATGCAACATGAAATGTGCACCTACAGAAGGATGCTACGAGTCTTCAAACAATCCTATCATGGGACTAGAGTTTTGGTCAAGACTCGACATCTTATTATTTCTTCTATGATACACTATATTTAGCTCCCAGAACATAATTGAATCGATAATTATTTGATAAATTTATAAAATTGAGCAAAAATTAAATTTTAATGAAGTCATGAAAATATTCTCTCGTATAAGGATTTATTCGATATTTAATTTATTCTTTTTTAATAATATGAGATAATTTTCACCAATTGTAAACTATAATATATTGTATTTATTAAATATAATCTAGGGAGCTAGATTATAAATATAAAAAAAACAATTATTCTCGCAGTCCAACGCCCAATCAGACTCTTTACTTACTTTTCAACCTTCTTCCCTTTCGTTCTTCCCGTATATTCCATAGTCTTCGCCGATCTCTCCTCCTCCATCGCCGTCGATCCGTCAACCCATGGCCGCGATCACGCAGCCCAAGCTCCCTCCGCCCTCCATCGCCATCTCCCGGCCTCTTCCCCCTCGCCGCCATACGCACCTTCTTATCCCGTCCCGGCCCTCGCCGCCGCCTTCGATGCGGGCCGCGAAGGTCCGATCTCCGTTGGCGGTCAGGGACGACTCCATGTCCTCGATCATCGCCGACCTGGAGATGGATCAGGAGGAGGAAGACCCTACGGAAGGGGCCGGCGGGGAACTCGCCGATCGGTGGCGCGAGATCCACGGCCGCGATGACTGGGCCGGCCTCCTCGATCCCATGGACCCGCTCCTCCGATCGGAGCTCATCCGATACGGCGAGTTCTCCCAGGCCTGCTACGACGCCTTCGACTACGACCCCTTCTCCCGCTTCTGCGGCAGCTGCAAGTACAACCGCCGCAGCTTGTTCGCCTGCCTCGGCATGGCCGACCACGGCTACGCCGTCACACGCTACCTCTACGCCACCTCCAACTTCAACCTCCCCAACTTCTTCCGCACCTCGCGGATCGGCGCCAAGACCTGGAGCCAGAAGGCCAACTGGATCGGCTACATCGCCGTCTCCGACGACGAAGCTTCCGCCCGGATAGGGCGGCGCGACATCGTTGTAGCGTGGCGGGGCACGGTGA
Source organism: Hedychium gardnerianum (assembly GCA_038050645.1). Taxonomy (NCBI): domain Eukaryota; kingdom Viridiplantae; phylum Streptophyta; class Magnoliopsida; order Zingiberales; family Zingiberaceae; genus Hedychium; species Hedychium gardnerianum. Next base: position 5,446,437 of record JBBUKS010000029.1, read on the forward strand.
CGCGGCTGGAGTGGATCGCGGATCTGATGGATTTCCTCCGGCCGGTGGCCGAGGTGGGGATCCCCTGCCCGGACGGCGCAGTCAAGGTCGAGTCAGGGTTCGTCGATCTGTACACGGACAAGGACCCGACGTGCCGGTTCTGCAAGTACTCTGCTCGGGAGCAGGTGGTAACGGAGGTGAGGAAATTGGTGGAGCACTACGCGGGGGCGAAAGGGGAGGACGTGAGCATATCAGTGACGGGGCACAGCCTCGGGAGCGCGCTGGCGATGCTGAGCGCGTACGACATCGCGGAGATGGGGCTGACGAGAGCGGAGGGGAAGGCGGAGCCGTCGCCGGTGGCGGTATTCTCGTTCTCGGGGCCGCGGGTGGGCAACGCCCGGTTCAAGGAGCGGTTCGAGGAGGGACTGGGGATCAAGGCGATCCGGGTGGTGAACGTCCACGACACGGTGCCGAAGGTGCCAGGGATCCTGTTCAACGAGCGGATACCGGCGGTGATGCGGCGGATGGCGGAGGGGCTTCCGTGGAGCTACAGCCACGTCGGCGTGGAGCTAGCCCTGGATCACAAACGGTCCCCCTTTCTCAAGGACACCGGCGACCCCTCCTGCTTCCACAACCTCGAGGCCCACCTGCATCTCCTCGATGGGTACGTCAGCCCTACCCTACTCTCCACCTACCTTTAATTTACTAATAGACAGCTTTCTGCCCGCACTATAGCTGATGGAAACCTCTAGAAATCGATAAGATTTATGTAATTTTATGAATAATATTTGTTTTTAGAGTGTGATATGACTTGTCATGCATCACATGGATAACAACACGCGGCGTAGTTTATTATTGAAAAATGGAATATAATGCGATGAAGACAGGTTAGTTAATATATCCTTTAACATAGGAGCTAAACAACTTTAATATCTTAGAAGACTTTGTTTATTATTGAATTATTACTTGACCAAACTCATTGAGTTCTTATGATTCCGATAAAAGTAAAACAAATATTTTCAATATGCGCATGCTACATTAGAAACGGTCATCGGATGCCATTAGTTGGACGTAACTTGTATGCGAAATTATTTTATATTTTGAGTTACTTAAATAATTTGTGTAGGTACCATGGGAAGGGGCACCGATTTGTGCTGGCGAGCGCGCGAGACCCGGCGTTGGTGAACAAGGCGTGCGACTTCCTCAAGGACCACCACATGGTGCCGCCGTTCTGGCGGCAGGACGAGAACAAGGGCATGACCCGAGCCCATGACGGCCGGTGGGTGCAGCGCAACCTCCGTGAGATCGACGACCACCCGGAGGACACTCCCGACCTCCTCCGCCGTTTGGGCCTCAAGGATCACCACTAATAACTGCATTAATATCTGTGTATATAGATGAGATTCATTATTATAGTAAATTTATTATTTATTAACTAATTAAAACTCGGCAGACACCTGAGATCCCTGATCATTAGGTAAAGGTTTTGGAATTTTCAATCAATGGTATATTATCGTTAGCTACAGACATTATCCTCGCTAGTATTTTTTTAATTATTATTTAAAGTTTATTTTAGGACATACATAACTCTTCTTAGAGAATCTTGTGAATACTCCTTTAATGCTGGACTGCCTGCTTTCCATATTACCGGATCAGGCCGGTTTTCCGGTTCCAATTTCCTGCCATGTGCCGGTCCACTGCTTGCAGAAAGGAAGACACCCCACTCCTCTCTCCATGTGCCATGTCAGTGACCCGCATCACAAGACATGTCCCCCGTTGCAATCACCGGCCGGCTGTGCCTTGACCCAACTAATCGGATTAAAATTGTTGTTTCCGGTTCGGTTTTCTATTATATTATTTTAAAAATCGTTTTTTTTATCAAAGTAAAATTTCGAAATTACTAAATCATATAGGATACTAAATTATGTATACTGTATCGATTTTATTTTTATTATTTTTTTCAGTTGCGATTTCTTTTAACGGTCGAATCTATTTTTTAATTAATTTTAATCGATTCATATTTAAAAAATTATTAGTTTAAATATATTAAATCGAAATCGATTGATGAATTTAAATACCTCGAAATGACACAAAATTAATTTTTATATGTTCGTCTAATTTTTTTTATTATAAAAATATCCTCAAATATTAATTTGATTCAATATATTAAGAGCAATGATTTTTTTAAACATGAATGTGTCCGAAAAATTAATTCGTGTTTAAAAAATCGAATGAACTTAAAGAGTTTCGGTCAAAATCAGTTGATGGACCTAGAGAGCCTAGAATGATGTGAAGTTAAGTTTTATGAGTTCGTCTAATTCTTATGATTATGTTCATGCTCTCAAACATAAATTTGACTTAATATATTGAGTGCAGTGATTTTTTGAATACGAATTAGTTTTCCAAATATATTTATTTTCAAAAAATTATTGCTCTCAATATATTGAATCAAATTGATGTTTAAAAATATTTTTTCAATCAGAATAACTAGACAAATACATAAGAATTAGTTTTGTGTCATTCTGAGATCTCTAAGTCTATCAGGTGATTTCGCTCGAAATTGATTGATGGACTTAAAAATCTCAAAATAATATGAAATTAATTTTTATATATTTATTTATTCTCCTGATTATAAAAATACTTTTAAATATTAATTTAATTCAATATATTGAGAATAATGATTTTTTTAAATATGAATGGATCAAAATCTACTTTAAAAAATTAATTCGATTTTTTAAAAAATCTACTCGATCGGGAATAGTGGGCAGTAAATTTTAGTATTATGCATCTCATGTATCTAATTTTTAAAATATGTATCGCTTTTCCATTATACTCTCTCTTTATTCACTGCTCTCAAAAGCTTTTCTATTCTCTAAATTTATGTTCTATTAATTTAAATATTTATTATTTTTAGTTTATACTATTAATTTTAAATGTGAAGATATGGATATATTAAGAACACTTTTGAAAGTATATTGATTTGATTTGCATTGAATCGAAGTGATTTGAAAATTTTAAATTTATTAGTCAGTTTTGAATAAAATTTTAAAATTGATTAATAGATCTAGAGAATAATTTTAATTAAAATTGATTGATAGATCTAGAGAATAATTTCGGATAAAATTGATTTATGAACTTAAATAATTTTAAAATATTTTAAATCAAAATCAATGAACTTTTATATTTATGCTCTCAGATCTAAATTCAACCGTGTAAATTGAGAGCACTAAATAAAATTTGTCACATTATAATATCTAGAATAATAATACTCATTGACCAATACCACCCATGGATTCTTACTACTCCCCTAATTCTAAAAAATATTAAATTTTCAAATAATACAAATCCGTCAATCAATTTTGGACGAAATTGATTAATAGACTTAGAAAACTCTGAATAACTTAAATCAAAATCAATGTACTCTTAAAGTCTCCTTAATATGTATAAATGCACTTAAATTTGAATTCGATAGAATAAATTGAGAATAATAAATTTTTAAATTTGCAACGGTTTGATAACATTTGTTACAAGTTCATTATACTCGTGACGATGATATTTACTAATCAATACTATCAATAAGTTCCCAAGACTCTGATGTTAAAAAAAAAATCAAAATTTTAAATTTTCTAATAATAAAGGTCCATTAATTAATTTTATTCATCTGAAACTGATGGATATAGAAAGTTTTAAATTATTTTAAATCAAATTTAATGTATATTTATAAACCTTCGTTTTATATATATATATATAAATTTGATAACATAAATTTAAAAATAGTAAATTTTTGAATGAGGTAAATTGCCTTAAACTCCCTAATAGCAAATTCAATTTCCTCCTTAGTCCTTCAAAAAAAAATTATTCTCACTCCCTGCATGCAAACTCCTAATATACACTGATTTATCTAATTGCCCTCATTATTTTTAGGTACAAACAATATAGGATGAGATATAATTTCTCCTAAATTTAGCATCATTTAAATTAGAATCTAGTATATTTTCTATCTAATTGAGTATGATTCTTTTTTCGCCTGATCAATTGATTGAGAGCTCATACACAACGATTGTCTTAGACTAAATCGATTGGGGGCAATCGATTTAACCTAAGTCAATCGATTGGTTTGATTTCTAATTGATTGATCAAATAGAAAAAAAGCCACAATCGATTGGACAACTCCGATCGATTGGGAATCAATCGACAATCGATCAATTTGTTGTAAGGGAACATAAGCTCTCATTATTATTTTTAATTTTAAGTACAACAAGTCCAAAATAAAATATAATTCCTCCTAAATTTAATATTATTTATCTAAAATTTAGTATATCTTTTATCAAATTGAGTATGATTTTTTTTAGCATGAACAATCAAATCAATTAAGAGTTGGTTAAATGAAAAAAAAATCACGATCAATTTGATAAAAAAATATATTAGATTTTAATTAAATGATGTTGAATTAATTTAAGAGAAATTATATTTTATTCTAAACTTTTTGTATTAAAAAATTGAGGATAATTAGATAAATCAGTATGTATTAGAAAATTTAAGTAAAAACAATTTATGTGTAGAGAGTGAGAATAATTTTTTTCGATGTGAGGACTTGAAAGGAAGTTGAGAGATTTTAAGATAATTTATAGATAAAAATTTAAAAAAGAGAATTTTTTTTTTAAAGATTCTGAGGGAAAAAAAAAAGTTGTATTACGGTAGTCATGTTTGGAATTTTAAAATTTGAATACATGAAACGGTAATACTGAAACTCAATACGGTCGAGTAAAATCCGTTTAAAAATTAGTAAAGCCGCCGTGCATTGTCGTCCGGTTCGAACCGGTTTACGCAGCGGTCCCGCGATGATGGGTCCACTTCTCCCACCGGTGAACCGTTCCGGTTCACCGCAGGGTCCACCTCGGCTTGGTCGGCGATTTGATTCCCCTGGCTGGCGTGGTCATGGCAGCAAAAGTTCACCCGCCGCCAGCTCGGAAAGTTGTTGACTCGCGCCTTTCTTTTAATCGACCGCCACTCTCCTCTGCTCTGACACCCCAGCTCACGAACCCTAAGGATACCCACCATGCCGATCGCACACATGCCGACCGGGACCCGCGCATTACCTGAGTACGTCGATGGGTCCCGCATGGACTGCGACGAGGGAAGCGGAGTTCACAATCACACTTCCTTAACTGGCTGGTGCCCTCGATTGCCTTCCCCATTATATCGATCGCATCGCGGAGGAAAAGGCGATCACAATTCACTGCAACTTTTTAATCTTCTTTTCCTGCTCGATCTGTCGTCCGCATCTCCGACGTCGTCACCGGATCTTCTCCCTGCTTGTTCATCTGGTGCCTGATTGATTATTTTTGTTACTCTGTTTTGCTTTCATAGAAGTATAGTTGTTCTGGAACGTATGTAGTTGCAGCAGGGAGAAATTTATCTTGATCATGTTGGAAATGGCTGTGGATTTGAGATCATATCTGATGGTTCGTTTCCCTGTTTAGTCGTCTGCCGAGATTCCTGGATGGTCGGGGGTCTTTTGTTGTAGAAATCGGATTTGCAGTTGGTTTCCGTGGATGATTGTGTCAGTAGGAAAAGAGATGACTTATAACTGAAATTTTGTTTGTACACCATGTCACGTTTTCTGGGACGTGATCCAGCAAACGGTGTAGAACAGATCAAACATCGTTGGCTTAGTTAACTTGGTTTTCTGGATCATTTTGATGTTATTTTATTGACTTCTAGAGGATTATCTGTGAGAAAAAATGTTTGTTTTACATGTTCTATGCTCTTAGTTCGATGATATTTTTTTAATTTGAAAATTAGCTTAATGGAATGATCTTGTGTACTTCGGTTTTAAACTTTTCTTTATGTCGATTTGATTTGTGAGATTCTGCCAACTAGTGATTAGAATTGGGTTTCATGTCTCGGTTATATTTTAATATGTTTTTTTTTGTTGTCGCTGTTGTTGATGATGATAGTGGTTGCTGTCTCTTAATCGCTGAAAATGAAATTTTGATTCAGTGAAAGTGAAACCTAGTTTGGCGATCATGTTGATACTCTTTGATGTTTGAAAGCTGAAAAATTAAACAATGCCAAAGTTCTCAACGTCTTAGACTTTTTAGTGTGCTAGCAAGGCAGGCGAATACAGCTGCAATGACAAGTTCAAATATGGTTAGGGAAGAAGTGCAGAATTGTGAATGGGGAGGCAATAACAAGGTTGAGGGAATTCTATCATGAACTATCTCAAGAAAAATATTGACCCCAAAAAGTGAAGATGAACAAATGTTCGAATACAATGGCATACTTTCAGGATTGGGAATTTTGTGATGATGATAGGGCCCCTCCTTACTCTTTAAAATCCTGAAATCATTGTAAATAGGTGGCAAGGCCAGGCTTAAAGAAGTCACACATCATACCTAGTAGAGCCAGAGATAAGGCAGGTAAGTTCACAAATATTCCAGGGTAGGAGCCTAGCTATTCTCACTCGTGGACAAAACTTAATGCATGGATGCCATGTAGAGAGATTGTTTGAGCATGCCTTAAGCTCAAAACTAACATTTCTAGTTCCTATCTAGTGAGATCATTTTAGTTTGTACCTCAAGCTCAAATATACTAGTAATATAAAACAGGTCTGGAGGTTTTAAGAAAATTAGGATGGAGCATAGAACTTATTGTATTTGCTCCCTCACAAGCTGTGACATTGGGTGAGAGTTTGTGATGCAAATAAAAATAGACAATTTTAAAAATATACTGGTCAAATAATAAACAGATTAATGGTATAAATTATAGTTTTATTCTACTTATGCTTGATTTTTAAGATACAATTTATTATTTTCACTCTTTACTGAGACCATGGCCTATCTGGTGCTGCCCCATATAATCTTGTATGGTGTCAAATTTATGATTAGTTAATAAAGTATGATGGCCAATCATGCTTTCACTGTTGATTCTAATAGTTTTATCTTTAGTTTATTAAGTTATGGTGAAGTTTCATGCCCTTTATTTGACTCATTAATCTTTAATTGCACCTAATCTTGCGAAATAACAGGTTGCTGCGCTATGTCTAGTTCCACAAAATCTCTTGATCCTGTATTTCAGGGAGCTGGTCAAAGAGTGTATCCTTTCTCATTATGCAATACAGTGGACCAGCATTTTTTTTTTTGAGTAGTTTTATCTGATTTTCTTAGTTTATCTTCCTATATTTCCTTTTTTTCCCTGGCTTGTCAAATACTTGACATAACATAGTGGGATGGAGGTTTGGCGTATTGAGAATTTTCAGCCTGTACCTCTTCCGAAGTCTGATTATGGTAAATTTTACTCAGGAGATTCATACATAATCTTACAGGTACTCTTTCTATACCTTTTTCATTTTTGTTTGTTGCATTAGTCATGTACGTTAGTGAGAGTAATCTTATAGTTGTGACCCAATATTGGATGATGCAACCATAATCAAATTCTTCATAATATTCCTGTTGATTTTACACTACAGTTGCCAGGAAAACAATATGTTTTGATCATGAACATACTTGAAAAATCCGGTTGAGTGACTTTTGATGGACAAAGAAAATCAGGTTGATTAGTTCAAAAAAAGCGAGGAAAAACACAAACTGTCAATAAAGCTAAAATCAGTGTCACGAATGAAGTTTGATGAAAAGGCTGCACCACAAATAGTGTTTTTAGTAAAAAAAAGTGCCTTTCTTCAATGAACTTTTACCTATATCCAAGGAAAGCTTAGTTTAATATGTCTAACCAAAACTCTAATCTAAGAGAAAATAGGCTTCATTGTGGTCAATTGGCAGTTCAGTGTGGACAATAAGCTCTTTAGTTTTACATGAATTCCTACTATCTAGTCTCATGTTAGGTTTCCATTATGTTGTGCCCTTCCTAGCATTTGAGTCAGAGAAGTCCAGTGCACTAGTGAATCTATCCCTACCTCAAATATTAGGATCATTTGATTTATGATCTATGACATTACTTTAATATAAAGGACTCCAAAGAATAGACAATTATTTTAAATTTATCTTTTTGTGGACTTGTCTATGTATGTGGGTAAAAGCCTTTGTAGCTATCACATGGCAAAACTTGTGAATTTGTCTTGCTCATAATTGACCATTATATTATAGTTTCACGTAGGTAATTGTGGTCTTCTAATGGTTTATAGGCTTTATAGATGAGTGAACTACTAATAACTTGGGATAAGTGTTTTGAGCTAGTGATTGAGTTGGCCTTGATGAAATTAACAAGACAACTCTCTCTAAGTTGGCCATTATAGTTGGTATTAGAGCAAACCCAATATATGATGAGATGTTTGGAATGCACACTTGCATTGTCAATTAAGGATGATCCTAGGGATGATTCTAGACTATAAGTTAGACTTGGGTCATAGGAACATCAAAACATAAGAGGATTAAATATATCATGCAAACTCCTAGTAAGTCAGCTCATGTGTCTGCATCAGTTGAATCCTCAATACTGATCCTGTGAAACAGTAAAATGAGATCATAAGTCACTTGGGGAGGTTTAACATAAAGGCGAGACTTTATGTATTATTATTTAGCTTGTACTTTTCATGATTTTCTGTATTATGAATGCTTGATTACTCTCCAGCAGTTTTTTTAACAATCCTGACCTTTGGACTTCAAAAATGTGATTACAGGACATTATTCTTTTTCTCTAATATGTTAATAGAAATAATGAGAAAAAGGTGTTATGCAGTGGTTGGAGGACTAGAGAACATATCCTTAGCATATATGGCCTTTAACCTTGTCACTGACATCATGAAGTCACTGCGTTCTTATCTTGGTTGATGCCTTATTGTATTGGTAATGTTTTCTTTTTGTACTTTCAGCAAACAAGTTTTATGTTTTATGTGTAGACAACTTCTAGAGGTGGTGCATATGCGTACGATATTCACTTTTGGATCGGAAAAGATTCTAGTCAAGTATGCTTCTTTGACTTACTGGTTTTGAAAATTACGTTATTTGCTTATGAGATTGAGTTTATGAATTATGCTTAGGATGAAGCAGGGACTGCTGCAATCAAGAGTGTTGAGCTTGATGCTGTACTCGGAGGTCGTGCTGTTCAGCACAGAGAACTTCAAGGCAATGAATCTGATAAGTTCTTGTCGTATTTCAAACCATGCATTATTCCTCTCAAAGGAGGTTTTGCTTCTGGATTCAAAAAACCAGAAGAAGAGAAGTTTGAGACACGACTGTATATCTGCAGAGGAAAGCGTATTGTTAGAATGAAACAGGTGACACTGCTATTCCACTCATTTTCACGACTTTTAATGTTCAGATTGGTAAGGCTCACTTCTCTGAAATTGTTAGGTTCCTTTTGCTCGCTCATCTTTGAATCATGATGATGTCTTTATACTGGACACGGAGAAGAAGATATATCAATTTAATGGTGCTAATTCTAATATCCAAGAAAGAGCAAAAGCACTGGAAGCAGTTCAACATTTGAAAGACCAGTATCATGATGGGAAATGTGATGTTGCAATAATCGGTGAGACTAATGATTTATGTTGAATATCCACACTCAGTCATGTGTTTCAGTATGGTGTTTTTCTTAATGTACTCTATGCATGTACCAAGGCAGAAGATGGAAAACTCCAAGCAGATTCAGATTCTGGTGAATTCTGGGTGCTATTTGGTGGTTTTGCACCAATTGCCAAGAAGGTTTTGACTGAAGATGACCTTGCTCTGGAAACTGTTCCTGCAAAACTCTATAGGTGAATTAACTTACTTATGGTTGAATTACAAACCAAGGCCTGGGTTGTATGGTTGCATTAGAAAAGTAAATATTTTATTAGTTTAGAAAAGCTTATATGTGACTGACAATTGTTCTTTTTGATTTGTACTCTGCATTGGTATGTATATAAATTGCTTAGGTGGCCTTCTTTATATTTCTACTTCCATGACGTCGATCTTGCATGAAGCAGTTTTCAGTCCAAAATTCTAGTAAGAAAAGGATAATTTTGCAAACAATAACGCTATACCAATGATTACTTTTCCTTGGTAGTATAAATGGCGGTCAGTTGAAGCTTGAAGATAACAATCCTTCCAGAGCAATTTTAGAGAATAATAAATGCTATGTACTGGATTGTGGAGCTGATATATTCATTTGGGTTGGTCGGGTAACTCAAGTTGATGAGAGAAAAGCTATGAGCAAAGCTGCTGAGGTAAAAGTTGACTTTCTTCTTTTCTTTAATTATGTGTTTTATGTTTGATAATTTTACTTCATGAATATTCTTTTAGGACTTGATCATTAATCAAAATAGATCAAAGGCGACACAGATAACTCAAGTTATTCAAGGTTATGAGACGCAGTCATTTAAATCCCACTTTGAATCATGGCCAGTGGGTTCAGGATCTGGAGCAGGAACCCCTGGTGGTGATGAAGCCCGAGGAAAAGTGGCTGGTAGTTAACTCTATCTCTGATCTTTGGTATTTATTTGGTCCAGATTTGTGATCATTTTGCCTTCTATTATATTGGTAGCTTTGCTAAAGCAACAAGGTGTTGATGTGAAGGGCGCATCCAAAGGACCAGTTCTAAGCGAGGAAATTCCCCCATTAATTGAAGGATCAGAAAAACTTGAGGTGCACAACATTACTTTGACCTCCTAGTAAGGTGTGCCAGAAATTCAACCTAATTGTCATTGTGCTCCAATTTTGTGAAACATGACTCTAGGTTTGGCTTATTAATGGTGGTGCAAAAAAACCAATTCCAAATGAAGAGATCGGTAGATTTTACAGTGGGGATTGTTACATTGTACTCTGTACTTATCGTGCTGGTGAGAAAAAAGATGAATACTACTTGTGTTGTTGGATAGGAAAGGACAGTGTTCAGGTAAGCTGATGAAGTACCAAAATGAATATCTGACATATAAGTTTTGAATTTATGAAATCTGAATTGTCCATTTCTTTGTTTCTTTGTAGATTCACAATTTTCATTAACTCAAGCAATATTAGTTTAGTGCAAGTGCTTAGGAGTGATTTGTATTTTTGACCATCCTCAAGTGCATACAAGATTTGTTAATTTTTTTTTTGCCAATTGACTTGCGTGTCTTAATCTTTTCGATGTTTATCTTCACAATAATCGCCATTATTTTTACATCATATAGCCAGTAATTTATTTATGTTTTTGAGTTTTCTTAGATGATACAATGAGAAAAATGATCCAAAATGATATGAAAGTATTGAAAGACAACTAGTTAGTTTTATATTTAGACAAGATGAATCTATTAAAATTGAAGTTATGAGTGGTAGAGGGATATCTATGAAAACTTCTCTTTTCTTTGTGTCTGATTCTAGTGTTTATAACTCCATACACTTAACACAGCTTGTTTACTTACATTTATTTATTGAAATCTTAAATTATACAATGATATGTTTTGGTGCCAGGATGATCGAGCAACAGCTACTCGGTTGTCTAACTCAATCTGCAACTCATTGAAAGGAAGACCTGTTCAGGTACCTGGTTAGCTGGATTGTATATTTGCATGTGACAAAAAAAAGCTTGATCAGTTGTTTTCTCCTGCAGGGCTATGTCTTTCAAGGCAAAGAGCCACCTCAGTTTATTGCACTTTTTCAGCCTATGGTTATCCTAAAGGTGTTGCTTGATTGACTGATTTGTTCCCATTTCACAGCAAATGTGAATCAGTTGTTTTTAAATAGTCAAGAAGATTCTTGATTGTCTTTGATATAGTGCTTGACCACATCTGTTATATTATATCTTTTACTTTGATGTCTTCTTTAGGGTGGAATCGGCTCTAGCTACAAAAAGCATTTAGCAGAGAAGAACATCAATGATGAAACTTACACTTCTGATAACATTGCACTTATTCAAGTATCTGGTACATCAGTCCATAACAATAAAGCAATTCAAGTTGATGCGGTATGCTTATGTGGCTTTTCTTCAATTAACTTTCTTCTCAAGCTCTTATCTCAAACTCTTGTTTTCCACTTTTGAAACATAATAAAACCTTACTTTGCCTAAAATTCCAGATTTAAAACATGCAAATGTTAAAGAGTTAAAAATAGAGTATTCATTTGGTTTTTGGAAAACTGCACAGGAGCATTGTATGATTCAGAATTTCAAGCACAAATTATTGATGCACTATCTTTTATATCATTCCATTCAAAGTCTCAAATGGATACTTAAGCTTCTTTCACATGACATAGTGAGTGAGATCTTGTGCCTCTTTAAGGTTGCCAAGGATTTGAGTCATTGAAATAAGTTTTTTGGCTTATAGCTCCTTTGGTCATTCTTCCTTAATCCTGTGATCCCTGCAGCCTCTTGCATTTAGGCCAACCTTTTTTTTTCTTGATTCTAGACTTACTCTGAGGATAACAGAAGTTGTTGAATTGTTCTTTTGAGTTGTAAGGAAATTTTTGTCAAATTTTTTTATCCTAATGTAAGGCATCAGTGCAATAAATGAACAAAATATCTGGATTACATTAAAAAGAAAGTTGACCCAAGTATGGATTTTCTATGGTCTGAATTCAGTGACCACCTTAGCAGATATGGATATCATAGTGCAACAAGCTGGCATCTTAATCATCATTAAGTTGTATTACCTTTGTCGATTGGTATAAGAATATTGCTTCTATACTTGTTTCCACAATCAAAATAGCCTACTAACTTTTTCATTAGCTTTTAGTGTATGAATGGTTTTTAGCAATCTGAGACTAAAATAGTTTTTCTATGCTTCTTTGTATTAAGGTTGCAACATCCTTAACCTCCAGCGATTGTTTCCTTTTACAATCTGGGACTTCTCTATTTGCTTGGCATGGAATCTCAAGTACTTTGGAACAACAGCAGTGGGCTGCAAGAGTTGCTGAGTTTATAAAGGTAACTTTCCAAATGAGATTCATTAAACTATGTGTGTGTACGCACTAATGTAATGGTTCTCTTTTAATCAATCAAATACTGTTTTATGTATCTCAATCAGATAAAATATCTAAAAATAAAGTTAGGTCCAACATGGCTCCATAATTTAGGAGCACTTAATGAAGCTGACAATTAATTGGTTGATCACAATAACCAGTATGTTAGGCATTTAGATTCCATCCAAAAAATTTAGAGTAAACAAACCCAAGGATTCAAATACTCGCATTGTGCCTGTTAGGCAGTTTTGGCACTCAATCATACTTAGTCCTAAAGGTATGGCATTAAGAAACATGCAAGAAATAGATAGAAACCCGCACTTGTACCATGGTTAATACCAAGGTTTATCAACCCATGCTTGAGTTTCAGTCTCCGGTAGGAATGATTTCCTTTTTCAGTTGTGCTGATAAGGATGAGGAGGAAAAGAAGAACAAGAGGAGGAAGAAGTGGAGGAGGAACCTTACCTGGTCAGCTGAAGGAGGTTGCAGCTCGAGAGGAGGTGGTGTCATGTTGAGGAAGGATCTGGCTGTCTTGGGCAGACAGTCATGGAAGGAGCAGGTGGAGGGTTACAAAATAGTGGAAGACACTAAGGCCGCTTCTGACGAAGGTGGAAGATGCTTGCAGCTCGGGTGAAGGGTTTTTTTCCTTGCAAAAAAATACTCAAGCTCATGGAAGATGCTAACGACGAAGGCAGAATTGCGGAATGACTCGACTGCTTGAATACTGGGGTATTGGAGTTTCTTGTGTACTAGTCGGTGGGTGGAACAAAATTTTTTACCCATTCCAACTGGCATGCTCAAGATTTGAAACCTTGGTTATTCTTTGATGACTGGTACTATCTCATGGTCAGCTCTAACATCTATTATATTCTTCTCTTGCCCTTCTCTCACGTGTCACAGCTTTTGGCTCACACTCGTAGTTTGAGGTCTAGTTTATATCATGACTTCCAATGGAAGTTCTTGATCATAGATTTGTATTTTGGTGAAAGAGAACACTTTAAGCAGTATATATTAACTGGTTGACAAGAATATAAGGTAATCATTGAAGCTTCTGTTTTAACCAATAAAGCTGCCCAGCATATTGCTGTGTTATACTAGCCCTACTTCCCAGTATATAAACATTTAAAATTTACATCCTTCTCTACACTGGAGGAAAAATCATTATACTGAATCTTGCTTGATCCATATGTTACTTGTGGGTACGTATTTCAATAATGTGACATTGGCAATTGAATTAAAGATTGCACAGTATTCTGATTGGTTTGTCTCAGTTTTCATGTTACTGCATCTCTCAATTAATTATATCTGCTTATAGTGGAACATATAACTATCAATTTCTTACCCAACAGCCAGGTGTTACACTGAAGCATGCCAAGGAGGGAACAGAGAGTTCTTCTTTCTGGTTTGCTCTTGGTGGAAAGCAAAACTATACTAGCAAAAAAATTGTTCAAGATATCATTAAAGATCCCCACTTGTACACAATTTTGTTAAATAAAGGTTGGTTTTTTCCCAATCAAAGATTGTTTTCATTACTTGTATGGCTTTTTATATAACCATATAAATGACAATATTCAACTTCATCACTGCTTGACATCTTCATGTTGTGGACCTGACACTCCAGGAAAATTTGAGGTATGCAATTTATGATGCCTTGATAGCATATGACATCTGAAGCACTTTAAGGGTAATTTGTTCATATTCATTAATGGACTCTTCGTCTCTTTTGTAGTTCACTGAAGTTTTCAATTTTTCACAAGATGATCTATTGACCGAGGACATGTTGATACTTGATACACATGTTGAGGTTTTTGTTTGGGTTGGTCAGCATGTGGATTCCAGGGAGAAACATAAGGCATTTATTGTAGGACAGGTATAAGTGCTAAATTTCCTATTCTTGGATGCTTGTTTTTGCCTTTTTGGCGCTTTTATTCCCTTAACATCCATTTTTCAGAAATACATTGAGCATGCAGTGCCACTTGAGGGTCTGTCTCCAGATATTCCTATGTATATAGTCACTGAAGGTAATGAACCATGCTTCTTCACATCATACTTCACTTGGAACAACACAAAGGCAATGGTGAGTTCTGTTGATTTTGATCATTTCTTTGCCAGCTCATCTGAAATATTGATTTAGAAACACAACTGTATTTTATATATGTGAGACATTTGATGGCCTTAACTAGTACAATTTACCAATGAATTAAAACGCTAGCTCAAGCTTGTTGTATTGGAGGCTATTTATTTTATGCAAGAAACATACATTAAATTAAGATATGAATATTACTAGAGATATAGTCTTCATAAATTTCAATGTGGGGATTATATCCATGTGGTTGATCATAAATAATTGGGACTTAGGTTGATGAATAAACATTCATGAAATTGTGATATTTTATGAACACATGTCAATCCAACATGGCTTTGTTTGTCTCTCTTTTTTTACTTCTTTTTTGTAATTACATGTAGCATTTATGAACTAACTACATGTAAACTTCACTTACAGGTTGAGGGTTGTGTTAGTCCTTGTCAGCTAGCATAAACCTATTCCAAAAAACCTCATAAACATGGCCCATAACCCTTTTTTAGGTCAAATTGTTACTAATAGTGAACCTTTTGAGACCAAGGATATGAATAGATTCATCTAGCAGATTCGAAAATACTCCAAACTTAGAGGTCTCGGAAAATAGGGGCCAGTTTGGAACTCAGTTTTTTTTTTTCAATTTTCATTCACAAAAAATAAAACTAATATAAATAACATGTTTGGCACGATCGTAACCGTCAAAATAGATTTTAATTTTGTTTTTAAAAAAATCTTAAAATTCTCTACTTTTTAAAATCGTATATAGCAGTATTTAAAATGAGTTCTCTGGTTTTATAAAGTATCAAAGGCAAAGTAATAATTATTATGAATCTAGATGAAAATTATATTTATTTTTGTAAGTTACTCTTTTTCATGGTTTCTGTGATCTCATATGCTTGTTCATTTTGTTAGCTTACTTTCAGTTGACTTTCATGTATAATTAAATCACCTTTCAATTTGGTTTGCACATTTTGATTGATTGTTCTATTAGAGATATCAGTAATTTGAATGCTCAAAATCACTTTTTTGTAAAACAGGCTCAAGGAAATTCTTTCCAGAAAAAATTATCACTACTTTTTGGTACAGTTATGCATTCTCCAGAGGTAAACGTCTTCTTGTCAAGCCTTTTACTTCTAGAAAGATATAAAAATCCAAGGTCATCTTTAGTTGTATGCTTCATCTCTAGAAAACTATATATCTGCTAAAAACTTTACTGTTATGAACAAGTAGCCTGTAAAAAATTGACTCAGACAGTCCCATTAGATAATCATGATACTCGTCTTGAGTTGAAATGGTTGAAGTCAATTGTGCATATGTTTGGCTTCTGTATAGAAAGTCTGTAAAACCTTAAATTCGTTCCCATTAGCAGTTACTTTTGAAGTCTGCAAGTGATGCCTTGACAGATTAAAATGCTGATAATAATATCTTTAACATTCTGGTCATGTATCTGTAAATTGAACTCTTTCCTAACAGTTTATACATTTAGGAATTATGATAAACCATTATTTGATTAAATCTAAAACTAACTGCCAGTGACGATCTGAAGCCTGGATTAAATAGGTGGAGGGTTGCTTTAAGTTCTGACAGCCAGTGTCAAACAATGCTAAAAATCTTCACCACCGAAGTACTTGGTATGAAAAATTCTGAAGTAGCTAGAGACCATTAGAAAAGCTATAAATTAAGGGAAATAAACAAAATGGTAGCATAATTTTGAGTTTTGGTACATTTTATTATTTCAGAATTGTTGATACTCATTTTTAAAAAAAAAACTTTCATTGCCCTTTAGGGTGACAATAATCGGTCGGATAAATTTTTTCTATTATCACAGACATTGAATTAGTGACACTCCATATACATCATATATGCTGCAAGAAGAAAAGTAATCTTAGTTTTACAGGAAATAGATAATGAGATATTCTGAATAATAGTGTGCGATTTGCAAAGGTAAATGGAAAATTTTGGAATAATTGCATTGGCAATATCTGTTGGTTTAAGGTAAGTACGCAAAAGCTCTATCAGCCAAAATTTTAATTAGTAAAATTGTAAGCTATATGAGGTTCAAAGTTTGATTTAAAATCTGAAGAATCTCTTATTTTCATTTCTTAATACGGGAAGCATAACTTCAATCTATGTTTCAAACTATCATTTTGAAACTAAACTCTACAAATAACTGTCTCTTTCTCCGTATATATATTGAAACAAGTAGATATCAATATATACCACTAAACAGCATCCTGAGTAGGTCCAGTTACAAGAACAACTTAACTACTGTGATCTTACTGCAGTCTAACAAGCCTGACAATGTGAGTAATAGTGGACCCACTCAAAGAGCATCAGCTTTAGCAGCCCTCTCTTCGGCATTCAATCCATCTTCAAGCGGTTCATCACAATCCAGCAAGGCCAACAATGTTAATCACAGTGGTGGACCCACTCAAAGAGCTTCAGCATTAGCAGCCCTCAACTCTGCATTCAATTCATCTTCGAGTGCTTTGCCGCAGTCGAATAACAAAGCCTACACTGTGAACCACAGTGGTCCGACACAAAGAGCATCTGCTTTAGCAGCATTATCGTCTGCATTCAATCCAGCTTCAAGCACAAAAACTACTGTTCCAAAGCCACCAGAACCAAAACAAGGGTCACAAAGAGCAGCTGCATTTGCTGCCCTATCTTCTGTTTTGACTGCTGAAACGAAGAAGGGTGAGTCTGAAATTTCCACAGCAAGAAGCAGCAGAAGCTCCTCTCCTGCTCCAGAAGCAACTGGCACTGGTATAATTAATTGTCTTGAACCTGAACCTTTAATTTTTTGCTTTCTATTACTGGTCATCTATAATTTTATTGTCTCATTGAAAGATGAAACTGCTATATGGTCAAATATTTAAGTGATTAATTGAATTCTACAACATTTGTCCTGACCATGGATTATGTAAGACTTAGATATATGTTTGTTGAGAATTAATTTTGGAGAATGGAGTATACATGGACATTTTTGTTGAGCTTCAGTAATGTTCAATAGTTATCAATTCAGACTACTGTGGATTTGTAGCCTTGTAACAAGATCCAAGTTATTTACAAAAATTTACTAGTTGATCCTTTCTTAATATTTGCTTTGACTCAAATTCTCATGCTCTTTTTGCAGTTCCTTTAAGAACTCAAAGTCTGGAGTTGAGGGTGGAAGATCTTGTAGAACTTTCTGCAGGAAAGGAAGGCAATGAAGACAACCACGTATTAGCGAGCCAAGTGGTGGACTCAGAGGAGCCACAAGACCCAGATACAGCAGAACACAAGGGTGAAAGTACATATAGTTACGAGCGGCTGAAATCAAACTCAAGCAATCCTGTTCGAGGAATCGATTACAAACGAAGAGAGGTTCGTCATCAAGACTCCTTTCAAAATAATCATAGAACTATCTGCTTTCTTCTTTTCGAGCTTTTAAAGTCATTCGGTGCTCTTCTTCAATAGGTTTACTTATCAGATGCTGAGTTCCAGAATGTGTTCGGCATGACCAGAGAACTCTTCAATCAGCAGCCCAAGTGGAAGCAGGACGTCCAAAAAAGAAAGAAGGATCTCTTCTAAGCATGTGAAATCGCGAAGTGGACGACTTGCCCATTTGCATTTTTATTGCTTCTTTGGATTGGTTATTTGATCCTTGATTTTTTTATTCGAAATATGCGTCAGCCTCTCTTGGTATTTCTTTCTTTATGCCGAGTGTTTGCTAGCATGAGTTTGAAACTACTAAGGATTATTCTTTTAGAGGAAACGATAAATCGAAGAAGTGGGTTTTAATGTGTTTGTTAATTCCAGTGTGTCCATATGTATATATTTTTAGGGTTTGTTGCATATGGACTGTTGCTCCAATGGAAGTGGTATACATCAAACTTCTCGTAAATTTGATGAATGTAATACTGTTTGGTTACTGTTAAGAGCCACTTTGTTTATGATTCTCTGTACTTCACAGATTAAATGATAAAGTTTCTTCATGTGTTGTTGAATATTATAAAATTTTATTCTAGTTTTGGTAGATCTGTCTATCTAGCTCAAGCTGAGTCAGGCAAAGGAGTACATAGTACATGTTTACATCAACTTGATCAATCAATTAATTGTGTATTTATAATTGCAAATAAATAGTCATTAATATTTGGTATTTAAATATGTTTAATAAATCGTAAGCACTTGGACGGATAATGTTATCTTAAAAATAGAAAGTCTGCTTAAATTTCATCTCACGATCTTAACACTCTTATTATTCATAGGAATAAGTTTACTCTAAAGATATGTCAATATTTTAAGAGATAATTGATGATGATCACGAGATTAAGTCAATAATAATCATAAATAAATTTATTATCCAAAAAGGTGTTTTAATTATCGAAAGAATATATCAAGAATATAAATAATACAAGATCTATATCATCATATCGAACTCCACCGATTTGGTACTGTTGGATTAACACTGATAATTGACTTTTTAATAATATATTTTAGAGATCAATTTATAAGTTTCGATTTAGATTTATTTAATAGATGAATAAAAAAAAAGATTTACAAACACTTATAAAAAAAATACAGGACAAAGATATGAAGGGAAAAAAAATAGAAGAGTGCCCCTCTTTGGAAAATATAGCTAGGAGTATAATAATAAAAAATGAAATAATAAATTTATTAATTAGGAAAGTTTAGAGGTAAAAAAATTATCAAAAATTTTGATATATCATACATACCATATTAAAATATATCAAAAATTTAATATACTAAAAATTTTAGTACGATATTATATAATATCGAAGAGTTTTGGTTCGGTATCGATTTATAATTTAATAGTTCAGTATTCGATATATCATATCGATATCGAAATTTTGATACCATATTAATATATATTTTTTTTTTGTATATCAAAATTTTTGATATCATATATATCATATGATTTGAGATTTCGATATAGATATCCCGTACCGATTTGACACCGTGCAAATAATAAATAAAGTTAAATATAATCTTTACTTTTATAATTTAAAATCCACGGTAGCAAGTTAAGCTCTTCTTCGTGTAAATGGTTATCAACTGAACTAAATGCGCATCGTGAAAAATAGTTAAGTCAATGGTTCGCCGGAACGGGAGTTTCAACAAGAAAACGCTCCATGTGTCAATTTTCCAGTTAATAACGTCGATTGTTGTGATATGGTATTAGACAACGAAAAAAAACAATTAGAACAGAATGAATCAGAACGATGATGATGAATGACGGAGGAATTAGACAACGACGACATCGGAGGCGCTCCCCGGCGTGGCCTGATCGGCCGGCTCACGGGCACAACAGCGGTGCTGTGGTGGGATGCACGAGCGTGCACAAGAAGGCGGCGGTGATAGTTTGACTTGTGATAGCTCGATCCAGACTTAATATTTGATAATATTTGATAAACGTATGTTTATAATTTCAATAAATTCTTAACTTAAATAAAATTATTCAATAAATTTTTTCAAAATCTAATCGATTTATTTCATTAAAATATAATAAAATTTTATTTTAAAATTTAAAAAAATCTAATAAATTTTATATAATCATATAAATTTATTTTCTTATTAATTATATATTTTGTATACAAGAATTACCATAGGATTATTTCTCATTATATTATTTAGTGTTTTAGGGATGTCTGAGATTCGGTACATCATTAAATATTTAATATATTTTTTTTTTATTTTTATGTCTTGAATTACCAATAGTCTAAACATATTTTAGATCTAATTAATAAATAATAATTTATTATATGAGTTTTTGAAAAATTTGAGTCAAAAATTTTATTATATATTTTTTAACATGATATTATTGTATGACAATTATATATGGATGTATTAATTTTTTATAATTTTATAATTTTTATTTTTTATTATTAATGTAATTTATATATTTATTTAAATTTTTTATTATTTCTTTGTAGACCCGACCCCGAGCCGGGTCCGAGCTTGACCCGGCCCGGGCCCGTAACCGGGTCAACGGGCCAGTTGCTCGTTGACCCGAGTCGCCGGGCCGACCCGTAACCGGCCCGGAAGGAAGTCGGGCCGATTACGGGCCCAGGCAAGTAAAAATCAGCGGACCGTCGGTTAACCATCGGTTAACCGTCGGTTCGAACCAGGATTCTTTTTTTCTTTGGGTTGGAACCGCTGGTTAATCGGATGGAACCGTCGGTTAAGGGTTTTTTGAAATTTTTTTCGAGGGTTGAGATCATTTGACTATTTTTTGATCAATGGTTATGATTTAGTGTCTGTTACTATCCAAACTCTATAAATAAAAAGCTCATTTCATCATTTTCACACATATCTTCTCTACTCTCATTCTCAATTCCGCATTCTCTATACGTTTTGGACTCCAAGTCTCCATTTCTACGCACTTTCATCTCCAATTTTTAACTACAATGGAAGGAGACCATGGTGGTGGAAGTTCATCATCTCGATCTCGGTGCAAAAAAAAAATAGTGAATCCGCACGAGAACCCCAACATTCAATCCACCGATAATGAGACCAAACACTTTTCGCTTCTGACACCCGAAACACAAGGAAGTACCGATGCAATTATTTCTAAGATTCGGAAAATTCCTTCTCTAAAATCTTCTATTTTCACTAAATATTTTAAAAATGTTACTCTTCCGTCGAGAAAATTATGTGCAAAATGTAAGCACTGCAATACTTCTTACAAATTTCAAATTGGCGGCGGCTATGAGTCGTTGAAATGACACGTAGAAACGAAGCACCCAACGGAATATGGACTCGACCGTTCTCAATCATAATTATTTAG
This sequence comes from Hedychium gardnerianum, assembly GCA_038050645.1. Classification (NCBI taxonomy): domain Eukaryota; kingdom Viridiplantae; phylum Streptophyta; class Magnoliopsida; order Zingiberales; family Zingiberaceae; genus Hedychium; species Hedychium gardnerianum. Next base: position 5,468,158 of record JBBUKS010000029.1, read on the forward strand.
ATTTTCTTCAACTATCGGTAGTACTGATTCCGATTTATTTTATATTCTGATAATAAATTAAGAGAATCATTAGCAAATTTATTTTCGTAGAATATCTTTCTTTTAGTTTTTGATTTAAATGCACATTTGAAGAATTTTGTAAAGAATCTATTAATTCATATGCTAAACGTGTTCCTCGGACTGCACGTACTCATACAATTAAAAAATTAGTAAAATAAGAAAAAAAAATTTAATTGATGAATTTAGTAAATTAAATAATAAAATTTCTTTATGTTTCGATATTTGGAATGATCATTGACAAACACATTCATAAATGGATGTGACTTGTCATATGATCGATAACTCTTGGAATATCTAAAAAAGATTGTTAGCTAATAAAATTTTTGATAAATCACATACTGCTCATAACATTGCACAATTATTATCTTTAATTTTAGAAAAATATGAATTAACTCATAAAATATTTTTAATATCATTAGATAATACTAGTTCTAATACCGCTTGTATAGAAGATTTAAAATTTATTTGTCAACCGATTGTTGGTGGTTTATTTTTTCATATTCGTTGTATATGCCATGTTTTAAATTTATGTGGTCAAGATGGACTAAGATTTTTAGAAAATCATATTAAATCAATTAGAACTGTAATTTCTTATTTATGGTCGGATCCATATATAATGAAACAATAAGGTATGTTTTGTAAAACTAATGGAATGAGACTTAAAAAAATTTCACGTGATGTACCAACACGTTGAAATTCAACCTATTAATTATTACAAGATTCATTTTAATATAAAAAATTATTATGTTTATTTTTTGCACAAAATATGAATACTAATATATGTTTATTTTCACAACAATGAAATATTTGTAGTAATATTTGTGAAAATTTTAAAGTATTTAATGATGCGACCGACTAACTTTTCAGTGTTTATTATCATACTGTTCATTTAGTTTTAGTAAAATTTTCTAATATAGTATTAATTTTAAATGAACATATTAATAATAAATTTTTATCTTCTTGCATATTAGTTATGAAAACTAAATGGGAAAAATATTTTTATGTTATTTTAAAATTTTATTTAATTGTATTTACTTTAGATTCTAGATTTAAATTAGAAGTTTTATAAGAAATATTAACTTTATATTATGATGCTTTAATTATATTTAAAAATTATTCTTCTCCTCGTTCAGTTAATATTATATATAATGTTAAAATTTATTTATATGATATTTTCAATTAATATTATATAAAATATGAAATGCAAACTAATATTTTTGAAACATAATAAACTATTAGGAGTAGTAATTTAAAACTTATAAAGACATAACTTTTATTAAAAGAACGAACGAAAAGTCCACGAGGATCCTCAAGTGTGGAACTTAAGAATTATTTTACGATTTCTTTTGATTTTAATAAAGCAAATAGAGATAATTTCGACATCCTAAAGTAGTGGTCATAGAAGGCACAAAGCATTTCCGTCCTTTCCGTAATTGCCAAAGAAATTTTAGCTTGTCTAGTGTCAACTGTTGCTGTGGAGCAGATGTTCAGTGCCGACGATAATATATTAGATGAACGACGATCGACTTTATCTCCCAACTCATTGGAAGCCCAAGCAATTACTCGATGATTGGACTAGAGCCGAGAAAAGAATCCAAGGAATGTAATTTTCAGATGATGAAGTCAAAGATTTTGATACTGAAGGAACAAATACAACGGGAACGAAAAATGAAAGTAAGTAGCAATATAACTTCTAATGTAAAAGAGTAAAAATATAAAATAACTACGTGAGCTTTGATTTCCCTATATCATAAGGGGATACGTAAGCAACTTAAATAAGTAGAAGCCCTTTGTTTAAATAAATTTTAATTTTTTAATATAATAATCTTGAACCGTGACAAACAGTGAACTAGCGGTTTCAAACCGTGAACCGTAATCATCTTGGCCGATTAAGGATCGACCCCTAAGGAACTGTCGAACCGATTCTTACAAACTCTAATTAAGTCAGCTTAGATACTTAGCCGATTTATTGACCAAAACTGCTCAAGATATGATGAGTGGCCCCCGGAACTATGGTGCAGCAAAAGAGTGTCAAATTATCACTTAAGCACATGTGATTTGATCTCCAACTACGATGCATTTGCAAAAAAATTTCCTTCAAATGGAACACGCAATCATGATATGCTGGACTTCTGAACCGTTCGTTGTGAACGCTTTTCGATTTATCCTGATGATCAATAAATTTTTTTTATGAGATTAAATCGATCGCTTCAGATTTGATGTTATCTGATTCATTATCGTTAGATATGATGAGTGGCTTTGCAATCGTAAATGGGCTGGAGCCAGACTCACCTGATCCGTTTAGATAATGTGTTGGGCTCAACACGGACTGTGGCTCAGGGGTGACTAAATTTTCTCAATAAAAATAAACAGGCGGGTTAAGAAAAGGACTCCAAGGTTGTAGATAGAGGAAGATATCGACACACTCCAAAACCCGCGGTAAAGAATAATAAACGGAGGATCGATAGGAAGAGAATAATGTTGCAGAGAGCTACATTTGGGCATATGCATTGGGCATTTCTACCAACTGGCACACAATCGTCCAACTTACACAAACCTACTATTCAGAGAACAACAATTGCATACCAAAATTGGCTGTGGTGTAGGTCATCTTCGAGTCGGGTGTAGTGCTTGCTGCCATGGTCTCAAGGCAAATTATGCTACCAAGTATTTCGACGCGCCAATCCCGAGCTTCGGTTCTATGCTGCAGGGGATTTGTAGTCCAGTGCTTCTCTTATGTTCAATCGAATTGAAGGTCCCATTGATGAACAAATATGAATACTCTTCCAGTATACTCCTTTTGCACCAGAAGGCTTGTTTGTTTCAATCGATCTCTGCAGAGAGAGGAAGATAGAGAAGGTTGTATTCTGTCACTGGAGCTAATTCAATTTCCTCAAAAAGGAAAAAATTTGTTTAAATAAAGATGAACATACTAGTGCAGCCATCAGATTGATAATAAGGTCTTCCTCTGAAAAATTAACCTTCCCAAAAGGTACGTGAACAATCCCAGTCTTATCCACTCGGTATTCAACTTTACCTTTCTTGAATTCTTGGATAGCCTGAAACAAAGATTAAAGTCAAACAAACAATAAAGGAGCTATGTAAAAAGCATTAATCCAAAAAAAAAAAAAAAACACTACCAATTATGATCTATCCAATCTCCATGATCAGTTTTGTGATTAAATCCTGATTCATAATATTTCACAATTAATATATCTTTGAATGATGGTTAGTGAAGTCTAAAATCCTGAATTCAGACGATGAAACATCTCGTAGCCAGTATCGATTTAAGCTTATCTTGTTACTGATAGTACATTGCTAACTGAGTCACTCGTGCTTGCATAAACCTTGTAAGATTAGAAATTATTTATAAGCGGAAGTTCCAAGCATATTAATGAAAAACCAAGGTAGTGATTTTAAGGTAGTAAGTCAATAAGTTCTTGTGATTTTAATAGAGGACAAAAATGAATAACTGGGCGTCATGGCTTAAAGCATTTCAATGTACAAAAGAGAAGCCGAACATATTATTATAGTAAGTTCCAGCTTAACCAAAAGAAATATTTGTGTATGGCGAACCTCTATTTTTACGTGGACAATAGGATGCATGCATAAACTAGTAACTTCCCTGCCAAAAGAAATCGTCTCGGTCAATATATACGAGTCAGTCTTCTTCAAATCCATGTTATTATAATATATGTCAAGCATATTACTGTTAGTCCTATATTTAGGAAGTCAACTTATAATCTAATCAACTCGTTAAGCTCTGTCATTCACCGATAGTTCATTCATCTAAGCCTATCAACCCTTTTAGTAGTTGACAATAATCCATGTGCTACATTTATAAGCTGATGAAATAAACAGAATTTCTGTTGCCATTCTAAAACAAATTGGAAATGAAATATCAACAGAGAAACACTATTAAACTCATAAGCTTCAACCAGATCAAATATAATGACAACATAAGACTTTATACATCTAAAGTGATTAAATGGAACTAGCTAGAAGATCTTTCCAAGCCATACCTGAGGTATATCAGTGGTGACTGTACCAGCTTTAGGATTAGGCATAAGTCCACGTGGACCTAAAAGTTTTCCCAAACTGGCAACCTGATTGCAGATTGCAGGAGAATAGTAAGTTTAATAGAACAATTCAACTCAAAGCATTAAAAGGAAGAAAGGGTTATATTGAGGGCATGCTCAAACTAGGAAACATATAAAGATTAGAAATGCGAATAAGATATGTGAATGACACGTCACAAAGCGACATGAAAATGCATTGCATCCTCCCTCGGCAAATACCAAAGTCACGTTCAGAAAAACATTCAAAAAGTGACACTGTCGCTTTTATTAGTCATTTGCATGCCCATGGAATTACTCATTAAACAGAATGGCAGAGATAATTTGAATAATTTCTCAAAATAGTGTTGTGTATGAACATATCAGTGTTACTAGTAGCAACAAAGAAGAAAGAAAACCATTTAAGTAAGATTCAGTTCAGACCTTGGGCATCATATCTGGAGAAGCAATTAACTTATCAAAATCCATAAATCCACCTTTTATCTGCTCTATTAATTCCTCTCCACCAACTATATCAGCTCCAGCATTCATGGCTTCATCAATTTTTGCACCTACATAACTTAAAGTAGAATTAAAACAAAATATAAAATACTTACATATGAACAACTAAATGTTTGCATCAAATTTACAATATTTCTGATATATTGAGGTAGGACTAAAAACTATTTGCAAAAATACTATGCAGATTGGAATATTAAGCAAGTTGCATATCAATTTATATCAGTTAATTGCTTGAGTGTCTATAACTATTTTCTTCCTGAAAAAGAAAAAGAGGGGGGGAAAAAATGAAATTCTTGGTTGTCTGACCTAACTTCTAAAACTTCCTTCCAATAGTCACTCTAACTATTATTTCCACAATAGGAATCTGATGCAATCAGACAATCAGAGACAGGAGAGGACAAAAAATGATACCCAACTCTCCTCTTCTATGTCTCTCCATAAAATAGATACAGCATCAAGTCATAGACATGATATAGAAACATGAAGCACGACTCATAAGACTCATATAATGAACCTTCTAATTTACCTATCCTCACCATTTATTTCCTAATTAAATTAAGAATTCAAATGAAATTTTCAATCCATAAAAAACCCAGGTCACATGATTAACAATCACCGGCATGAACTTGAAGTTCACATTAGCAATCCTAAATATCCAATTCGAACTATGTATCACGTGAAGAAAAAAATTCAACTATATACTTCAGAATCTTACAAACAGTCAGTTGTGATGAATTACAATTTTCCACCTCAGAAACAACATTTTCGCAAATCGCTGCATGAGTTAGCTTAGAGTTAGGATAAAACATTAGGATTTTTTCATATTCCATTCAGGTCTTCCATTTCTACTCAGGATGAAATCAGATGATAGATCCGATGAGTCTTTTCTTTTTTTTAAAAAAAAAATAGTAGATACCAATTGCTACGTTTGGATTTTGGGCACACACATATCTTATCCTAACAGAACATCAGCTAAGTTAAACATGGACGTGAATGTCGAGAATACAACTATAAGTTAAACACGGAATTCCTCAAGTTATACACCTTGCATTGTTTCTATAGAACTTTCAACTTATAATTTTCTTATTATTTCAATTTCCAGAGGATATATCAATATTGGAGCAGAAAAATCTGGCAATGTTCAAGGAAAAAAAGCTAGCCATAAAGTTCGACAATTTAGTAAGAGAAACCATGAATTATAATGTATAGTTTAATTATAGCAAGCAGCAATGGAGTGTGGGAAAAGAACCACAAATGATAACCCACCTTGGGTTAGCACAGCCACCTTAACAGTCTGCCCAGTCCCCTTCGGCAGATTCACCTATATGACATGAAAACACATGTAAGCAACCCACAAAATTCAACACGACCCCAGAACGGCAGGATAAGGAATCAGCACCGTGGCCCTCAGCTGCTGGTCGTTGTACTTAGGATCGATGTTGAGGCGGAAATGCGCCTCCGTGGACTCCACAAATTTCGTGCTCGCCGTCTGCTTGAGAAGCGAGACCGCAGCGGGCACATCATACTCCTTCTTGTTCTCCCTCAATTTCTGTATCTCCAAAAAACGTTTGGACCTTGTCTGCGACAACAAATTCCACATAACTTGCACCGATCCATACAAACCCCAAAAGGACAAGCAAACAAAGAAAAAAAAACGAGTGTAAAGGAGAAGATCTACCCTATCCCTCTTGAGGGGCAAGGCGGCCTTGCCGGTCCTGGGTTTGGTCGGCGCGGCGACGGTGGCTACGGCCGATTCGGACCCGGATTCACCATCCTCGAGATCGGTCTCCGGGTCGGCAACGGCTGAGAGCTCAGCGCGAAGCGGGGAAACTTCGAATCTTCTCGGAGCGATCTGAAGTCGTGGTTTGATAAGGAGGTGGAGCTTGTGGAAGGCCAAGGAAGGGTAAGATGAGGAGGAGGAGGAGGGGCGGAGAGGCGAGACGAAGTGAGGAGCTGCGAGCTTTTGGGAGGCGAGCGCGGTGGTCGGAGAGAGGGCGCAAGGGTTAGCGATGGCAGCCATCGCCATGAAAGGAGGATAAGAGAACGGATGGAGATAAAATGATGTGGGTGTTTGTTGCGCGCTTTATATAGTTAGTAGCAGAAAAAAAAGAGTTCATTATTTTTCAATAAATAAATAAATATATATATATATATAATTTTAATACCTGTCATCCTTAAATAAAAATGTTCACAGTTAAGGATGTACAGTATATCAAAACTATATATATATATATACTTGAACATTTTCATTTTTAATATATAACTGTGTGTTTATTATCTCTTGTAAATGTTTTATAATTGTGAAGAACATAGGTGATAATCCTTTTGAATGTTTATATCAGTTTTAACAATTCTTTCGATATATCATTACATTTTGCTCAATGATTCTAGCAATCTACATCCTCTAGATTAAATAAATGGACTCGAAAACACTACTTAAATGACTCATCTAGGAAAGAAAATGAAAAAATACATCATAAAGATGAATAATCCTCTAATTTTACTACACTTTTGTGCCATGAAAATGCTGCTACTGCAATCTGTAGGACATAACATTTTATCTGATAGTGAGAAAGAACAAGCCACTGCTAATCTGAAATTTCAAGTCATAGGCAAACAAAAAACCTAAAACAAGACAAGTAAAGCATCTTCGATCATCTTCCGGCATCAATATCCAGATCACAAAACAACATTTTCTAGCTTTTTTCCTGTGTCTTTGCAGAAGTAGACGCATTTGTTTCGGGTTTCAGAATGTTAAACTGACCGCCCTCCTTGCTCGCAGCAGTTGCAGCCTTGATCTCATTGCAGTGGTTTATGAACTTGCTCAGTTCCTGATTCATGAATTGTTTAATACCATACCATCAGAAATATGGAAAAGAAATCATGGTTGACGAAATAGTAGTCAAAGAATGTGTTCTACGATAGTATTGCATGGACTAAATAGTACAGGTATATTTCTAAATCTCTATTTTACCATTTTTTATACAAAACCTCACAAGATTGTAGTGATGCATTTCATCTTCGAAAAAAAAAGAAGAAACACAATCATTGCTGATTATGATCACAACTGGGAAACACAGACTTGAAGTAAGAAACAGAATCAAATTACAGAGGAAGGGTTGCATGGGCAAATAATTGGCTTCCAGAACTTCAAGAGTAGGACACTACGTGAGATGTTAAAGAGAGTATAAGAGATGACCTATGCTCCACGCAATGAATACAGTTGTAGCAATCGTCGAGTAGTGGTGTCAATGTACGTGACAAGTCTGTAGATGACTTTTTCATGAACTTCTCGAAAGATTTGTTCATATACATTAATGAGTCAAGGTCACTAATGTTTGAGCCTCTTTATTTTATATCATTACATTGAATGAATATAACTAAGTGCTTATCAAGCCAAGTGTCGATCTTGTTCATGAAGATTTTTTTGTTCATTTACAACCCTAGTTGTGCCAAACAAAGTCCTCTTGAACTTAAAAAGACAATCCTCCTGCCACTCTAAAGCTTAATGTGCCTGATCAATAAGAAAGAATGGTTGGTAAAGCTAGCCACCATTGAAATCTGAAACCAAGCAAGGACAATAATATATATAGATATATACATACAGAAGAAATTTGTTTAGGACATCCCATTCCATTCCCTGAGCAGAGAAGTTGAATACCTGTTTTCAAATCCTAGATCTAGCAAATGCAAACTTCTTGTCAGCTAAGTAGCAACCATCTTTTTACAAGATTTACAACTTTAAATACTTTAGTGCTGTTAAATTTAGTTCCTATCTACTGGTTGTATTAGGTCTAATGAGTTGCAATTGTACGAAAGCACCGCTTCATCTTACGCTCACATTAGACTTATTACTCTTCTTCCTAGAATACGTAGAGATCCTCACAAGTGCCAGTGCATCAAACATAAGCCTAAAATTATTCTTTTTTAACAACATATATTGATCTACTAAATTTATGGCAATGTCAATAACGCATTCCAGTACTCCTTTATGCTGATAGCTTTTGAATGAAAAAGACGGCCAAACTAGAAGTTAGGAAAATTTTCTTTATATCTTCCTTCTCATTAACTATACACTTCAAGGTAAACAAAAAGCATATTTTCTCATCATACAGATGACAAAATGGAAAAAGGAGCCTCACCATTCAATTTTTTTTTTTTTAAACAGAAAAGAATGGACGATGAAATCAATTTCCATTTCTCACCTCGTTATCAACAGAGTATTTGAACTATACGGTAGCAGAAACCTCTAATTAGGGTTATGGGGAAGTTGTTTTACTGAAAAACCTTGAGAACTGAACAATCATTTTAGCAGAAACAAATAATCAAAGGCGTATTGCTTATCAAGGAAAGGTAGAGTATTTGCTTAAAAAAAGGGCATGCAAATAAGAATTTTGAAGAAACGAGGCCGCGGCATGCATAAACTAGAGAAGGAGAAGAGCACTAACTCGGTCAGCTTCCATCTCCTTGGATATCTTGGAAGGCTTCAAGTGCTTCTTCCCTGGACCATGTTGAGGCCAAATTAAGTATAAGCAACAATGAGGCAAGCACGCAGGGAGAAGAAGGGATCAGGCGAAACCTTTACGGGTTTGAGAAGTCTTTCCATGGCGATTTGGAGGGATGGTTCTCCTCTTCTGCTGGCCCTTGAACAGGCTCCCCTTCTGCGTCATCTCCGCACGCACCGATCGCCGACGCCCTTGCCGCGGACACGGCGCTTCTCTAACAAGGGCAAGGCGGCGAACACAGATCTTATATATGAATTACTATCCGTCCGATCGCAGAGAATTTGATCAGGCCCCTGATTGGACGGCTACAAGGAGCCGACGATATAACCGATATTCCAACGCGATGCCCTCGCCTCACATCCGTATCGGCCCATATAAGGCCCGGCCCATATAGACACCGATAAAAGGGCCACTCGCTGCCCGTGAACCATCTCGCCCGCGCGATCGCGGCGGTGATCGACGAAGTGGCGTCGGGAAGTGAAAGGCCGTCGCCGTCCGTCGATCGTCTTCTCGATGTCTCCTCCTTCACCCGCACCCCTTGCTACTGGTACGCTTTCATCCTCCACTGATTTCTGTTTCCTTTATGGCTCAAACTACCGTCTGCGCGATGTCGAGATCTAAAGTTTTGGGTTCGATTTGATGATTTTTTTTCCCGTCGATGTTGTGATTCGGTGTCCGATTTGTTCGCACATAATGTCAGAACTCTTCGATCGATTCTTGAACCTTGTTGATTTATCTGCAGATTTTGGGCATCAATACAAATTAGTTTCCTTTCAGTTCAGTAACATAGGGATTAGCTGGTTTCTAGAATTCGAGGAGATGGAAATTATGAGAATCGACATTTGAAATCTGTTCGATTCCTCAAAGCACTCTTCAAGAACAATTACCTACAAAAGTTTGAACTTTGAATTCAACACCAATCAACTTTGAACCAGTAATATTATTGTATTCATTGGTGATTTCAACTGATGTAACTTTAAATTTCATTAGTTTAAATTGAGAAAATAAACTGGAGAAAAAGAAGACATACGAATGCATAGATATTAATCTGATTTTGAATTTGCACGTGGCACTACCTCAATGGCGGATACTCGGGCCACGTGTTTGGCTCTCTGGAATTTGAGAAAAAATACGAAAATTAAACACACTCTACTTTAATAGCCCAATGCAATACCTGTTGCTTTATTGGTTTGTCTTATGTGGGATCTGGTCATTCGGAGGATCATGTTAACCAATCTGATTGCGGGTGCTAGACTTAGAAGCGTTTCCAAAACCTTAGCGTTTCCCTTCAGATGGCGTTTCTCCCCTTCCCTTGGTCGTTCTGCTTCCTTTCGACGCTTCCCCGCGATAAATTCCCTAGGGGAAGGCGGACGCGGGGGCCCGAGCGGAACAGGCGGCACCGGGGCCGAAGGCTCGATGGGGCAGAAGCCCTCATGGTTTCTTCTCCCGACCATCAACCTCAACTTCCTCCACTCTCGTCGCCTCAGCACCTTCCTCCCCACCGCCTCATTCTCCTCCGCCTCACCCGCCACCCCCCAATTCGACCCTCTCCCCTCCCCTCCCCTTCCCCATGCTGAAATACATCAATACAAGCTCTACTTTCCACGGTCAATGGTCGAATGCCTCGCGGGCTGTCTCCGCTTGGTTCTACCGCCTCGGGCGCAGCCCGATCCCGCCCTCGCGGCTTCTCCGGCTCCGATCTTGCAGCGTCTGAGGCCTCGGCGGATTTCGTCGGAGCGCGGCTGCGCAGTCCCGCTTTTCAGGCCGTATGTCGCCTCCGTGCCCTGGCATGGGGGTGTGCGGGGATTCCTCTCACAGCTGTTCCCCCGGTATGGCCACTACTGCGGTCCCAATTGGTCCAGCGGCAAGGATGGCGGTTCTATGCTGTGGGATCAGAGGCCCGTTGATTGGCTTGACTTCTGCTGCTACTGTCATGATATTGGCTACGACACGTACGATCAGGCGAAATTAGTGAAGGCGGACCTCGCCTTCCTGGAATGCCTGGAGCAGCCGCGGATGGCCTCGAAAGGTGGCGGTGCTCCGGCTGCAATTATCTACCGAGCTATGTGCATTGCAGGCAAGATTGAAAATTTAGTAGCTTTCTTTTTCCGCCTTCATTGTTTAAAAAAAAAAAAAAAATCACCTTTTCTGTATTGTATGCTTATGTAGATATTTAGAGCCTATAAATTATGTGCCACCCTTTTAACAATGATAATTCTGGGATCATCTTGTCCTTTAGTACTCAAGTGCCATGAAATTTAATGGAATAGATGACGTACCTTTTTGACAATGGTAGTCATACAAGCATGCTAATATAATTTTCTTGCAGTAGACAGTTGGACTTGAATCTAATTGAATAAGGGTTATTATGATGTGGCTTTTGGTTTGCTTACTTGTAGGGCTGAGGACCATATTGATACCTTATAGGATGCACCTAGTTAGACTGCAATCTGGGCCATCATTCTTGGATGCGTTCAACAACTTGATAAATAAATCGAGTTCATCTACCAATAATGAGGCTACAAAGTGCAAAGAAATGTTGTGAAACCAAAGGGATATTTTGATGTTGACTGAGTTGGTCTCTGAAATCATATTCCTTTTTTTTCCTTACCTGTGCAGTTGTAGTGGCAGAGTAGTACATGCTTATTATATTGTGAATCCACATGCATGTTGGTCACGTATTCATCCTTTTTTTTCTTGTTTGTGTCATAATTTTGAAAGGCATGATTAGTTGGCCTTTTAACTTGACACAATATGAAGTTTGTTTAAGACATTTGCAAAGAACATTGTTCCTCCTATAAATTTTCTTTTAAGTAGAAGTGTTGAACTGCATTTGACTGAAGAAAGTTCATTGCCTCTCATGGAGTGTGGTTATGCATACTTAGTGATGTTTCAATTATAATCCATATTAGACAACAGTCAGATAACAAGTTGTCAAAATGTTTATTTAATTATCTAAGTTAGGTAATGATATTGTATACAAGAGATGGACTAAATTTCTTGGGGTGTAGCTATGATTAATAATGGAAGTTCAATAGATCCAATCACCTCAATAGCAAAGTAGTAGGATAGGCTCTATATTTACAGAACAAAACAATCTCATTTAAGATGTTCCAGGTAATAGTCATTGATAATCTTCATCTTGACATTTTATTAGTGTTTATGTTTCACTTAATTCCTGCAGTATAACAGGCTATGTTTGCCCAATGATTTGGGGTTGGCTACACAGATCTTATCCTGCTATCTAGGTCTATGTAATGTTGCATTACTCTTAATATCGTAGATATATAAATCACTTTGAATCATGTTAGATAGTGTTCTAGTTGATCTCTCCTTACCTTCAACACTTGTAGATTCAACTTGTCTAATTATAGAATCTATTATTCATCTTTGAATGTATCTTTTACCAGTTTAACTTATTTTCACTCAATGCATCTTCTATAGGAGCTGCACTTAACTCATGCAGTACTGTAGTAATTTGGGATGCATAAGCTATGGTCATCTAATGTGCCTTTTGTTATGCATTGAGTTTTCAGCTTCAAGATTTGAGTATTTGATAGGATGTAATGGTAGATTGAATCACATAAATATTTCTTTTGGATAGCATAATTAGAATTCAGTCTATTGATTTGTAATAGATGAGATATGAAGGCAACTGGATTTCATCAATAAAGGCTATATACTCTTGATTTGAACAATTAGCGAACATTTGTCCACAATGTTCTAAACTCATTTGCACTGATTTTTTTTTTTTTTTTGATAAATCTATGTTACATTTTATTGTTATGAGCTACAGAGGACATGCCAAAGATGTTAAGCAAAAGGAACCTTATGTACGATCATAGTAATGATGTTTTATCCATCTCTACAGAGTCAGCTGACAATAAGCTTTTTCAGGTACCCAAAAGGTAATTCTACTGGCAAACATGTTGAATAAATTGAGTATTCGAATAACTACTGTTCTAATTTAACTGATGTGTTGAGTGGCTTTTTGTATACACTGGAGGAGATTCTTTTCTGTCTAATTTGTTATCTGTTATGCCTCTCTTTCCCAGTCATTGTCGGTATTATCATTGTTATCAATTATCTTAGGAATATTCAGGCAGGTTAGGCATAGGCACATACTGATGAACTGTTTTTTTTTTTTTTGAGACTTTAACTTTTGTCCTTTTCAATGATAATTAAAGTGGCATTCTTACATGGATGATTATTATATTTTTTTCAACAGGTTCATCCTCTGAAAGCAGGACTTGTGAAACATTCATGCACCCACCCATCAAAGTGTAAAAGGTTAAGAAGAGCAAACTGTTTAATTAATAGGGGTGTTGACATAAAGGTCCAAGAGTTGATTACAAACTCTATCAACTTTTAGTCCATGATAATGACAGACTAGGACATTATGCATATTAAAAATTCTAGATAAGTCGGTTGATAGATAAATCCAAATTCCACGTAGGTTGCCTACAATAGAAGTATAGAAAGAGAAACATGGACGTTATTCTGATATTTATCTTTTAGGTATTGGGTTCAATCAATTTATTTTTGTTATTTATGAACATTGACTTTTCATTGATCAAAATGAATTTCATAATGAGTTATTGCAGTAGTTGAATATTTCTTTCGTTGCAACCTAATTCAACTCTTTTGTAGTTCATATATATATAAAAATATTCTTTAGAGCATCAAGGTCAAAAATCATATTCCCGATAGGAGGGTAAACAAGCAGTCGAATCATGTTAAATCAAATTTAAATAATTATTTAAATTTGATTTAATTTATTTTTTATGAATTTATTTGAACTTAATTTATTTAAATGTTATTAAAATTTTAATTTAAGTTTGTTTAATTGTTTTAAATTTTTATTTATTTGATTGATTAAATATGTATGTTTAAATTTATTTATTTAATTGATTATATATATATTAAATTAATATAAATAAATTAGCTGTTACTAGATCGAAAATCAATTTGTTTAAGAATATTTTATCTACTCCTTGAGGCTATGTTTATCCACAACGCTGGCACATGGAAGGAAGGAAGGAAGTGAGTGTGAAACGAGAATAGAGAAGAAAAAGGAGACCGCCCATCCGTTCTCTTCAAGTAAACATTCCGTGAGCTGCTTCTCCACGCATCGCCCGTTGGCCCTTTTGCATTTCCCAGTCAAATCCGTCTACTGTTTACTACTCCTGACCGAACCAGGCGCCAGCATCAAGCACGTACCCAGAAATGTCTTCCACCTGTAGCCCCCATCCTCATCGACTCCCACGTGTCGGTTCCCGGTTCGCTTCCACATAAATTCAACCTACCCACTTCCCGCTTCGGATCCACCGTCGCATTCTGTGGGTATTACTACTAAAGCAAGCCACCGAGCATTCGTTTTATCCAATCGCAGTTGGCTCTGCCGACGCGAGGAAGAGAAGCCGGCGATCCATGGAGGCGAACTATCCGAAGGCTCGATCTCTCGTCCACCGCCTTGCCTCCTCCCCCGCTCGATCGGCCGCCTCCGCCGAAGCCATCGCTGAAATCCGCTTCCTCTCGAAGCACGACACAGAGATCCGCGCTCCCCTCGCCGACTTCGGCGCCGTCCCGCTCCTCGCGTCCGCCCTCCTCGACCGCGACTCTTCCGACACTGAGGCCCTGGAGAATGCTTCCGCCGCCCTGCTTAACCTCTCCATCTCCGCCCGCAAGGCCTTGATGTCCACCCCTGGCATCCTCGACGCGCTCACCGGCGCCCTCCGCCTCCCCTACCATCCCGCCGCCCAGAACGCCGCAGCCACGCTCTACAGCCTCCTCTCCGTCGACGAGTACCGCCCCATCATTGGATCCAAACGGCCGCTCATCTCCGCCCTTTTGGACCTCTTCCGCCGCCCCAGCGGTGCGCCGACCCGGTCCATCAAGGACGCGCTCAAGGCGATCTTCCTCCTCGCCCTCTACCCGCTCAATCGCGCCACCCTCGTCGAGCTGGGCGCCGTGCCGCCGCTCTTCGCGCTGGTGGTGAAGGACGGGCGGCGCGGGGTGATGGAGGACGCGACGGCCGTGATCTCCCAGGTGGCGGGTTGCTACGAGAGCGTGGACGCGTTCCGGAGGGTGGCCGGCGTCGCCATACTTATGGAGCTGGTGGACTCGGCGACGGGGGCGAGCCAGAGGGCGAGGGAGAACGCAGCCGCCGCACTGCTCAACCTGGTGATGAGCGGCGGGGACAAGGCGGTGGGCGACGTCATGGAGGTGGAGGGGGCGGAAGCGGTGGTGCGGGATCTCGCCGAGGCCGGCGGCGGCGGCGAGGTGAGCGCCAGGGGTAAAAGCAAGGCGGACGCGCTGCTCCGGGTCCTTGAGCGTGTGCGTGGTAGTCATCTGGTCCACGCCTAAAGGGACGACACCGAGACCCGCATCTGCTACTCGGCGCCGCAGTCGCTGCTCTACTCTTCCTACCTTCTACCGTTAATCCTCATTCATA
>JBBUKS010000029.1:5483853-5507610 GCA_038050645.1 Hedychium gardnerianum
TTCCTTGATGCAGGACGTGGATTCAGGACAAGTACTTGGACTTGAGGACTCTTCGACACGATCCATGATTTGGAGGCTAGTACTTCCAACCTTTTCTCTTATAGCTTATTTACCTTGGTGCATGATTTGTTACCTTGAATAGGAGTTGTATTTACCTTGATTCTATTCACATGCTTCTTGAGTTTGATAACTGTAGCTTATACCTGGAGTTTATCTGTTTATATTCATGTAGTCTCGTTTGTTTTCCTATTCTATAGTGTGTACACATGTATGATGTGCACAATAGGAACATGTGTATGATTGAGTATTCATGTAGTTATTTGACATGCGTGTGATATGTGATTATGTTCACATGATGGATTCAGTTATTCGGGTCATGTGATTGTATACATGTGCATGATGTGTACCTTAGAATCATATTATACTCATGTAGTGATAGACACGCGTGTGACATGCATTTATACATACGTGATAGCTTATGTTTCATTTATACTATATAGTTATTGATGTGGACACATGTATGATGTGTACCAAGGTGGATATTGCATATAGAGATTATCATATCTGATTTGTAGTTATATACACTCCTGTCGCGTGTAGTATGATTAGTATGTCTTTATGGATATATATGAGTATATTTGTGTCATTAGACATATGCGACGGTAGATTTACTTGTCTATCTACCACCATAGTGTTGCATGTATGCTATCGACTATGTCTCCCATTAGGTTGATTGAGTGAGTCATAGCATTGATGTTGCATGTATGCTAGCGATCAGGTCTCCCTTTGGGTGTGAGCTAGTCGTGGCATCATGGAGATGCATGTATGCTATCGTCTATGTCTCCCATTGAGTTAGTTGAGTGAGTCGTACCATCACGATATTGCATGTATGCTATTGGCTACATCTCCCATTGAGTTGGTTGAGTGCGTCGTAGCATCACGATATTACATGTATGCTATCGGCTATGTCTCCCATTAGGTTGGTTGAGTGAGTCATAGCATCCCGATGTTGCATTGCATGTTATCGGCTATGTCTCCCATTTAGTTGGTTAAGTGAGTCCTAGCATTGGTGATACATGTATGCTAGCGATCAGTGCTCCCTTCGGGTATGAGCTAGTCGTAGCATCGATAATGCATGTATATTAGCGACCAGTACCCCCTTTGGGTATGAGCTAGTCGTAGCACCAATAACGCATGTATGCTATCGACCAGTGCTCCCTTCGGGTATGACCTAGTCGTATCATCGATGATGCATGTATGCTAGTGACCAGTGCTCCCTTCGGGTATAAGCTAGTCGTAGCATCACAAAGATGCATGGGCTAGCGACCAGTGCTCCCTTCGGGTATGAGCTAGTCGTAGACATGCTACTATCTAGGTTATTATACCCTGGTTGCCCACGAGGTCATACGTGGTAGAGAGTTTCTCCCACAGCCCGTAGCTAGATAGCTACTTCCTGTCTGCTCCCAAGGTCATTCGTGGTAGAGCATTTCTCCCGCAGGCAGGGACCCCTGACATTTACAGATTGCCGACGAGTATCATGGTAGAGCGTTTCAATCCACAACTGACGAGCTGGGTGTCTTGGTCATTTATATACCCTGTGGTGGAGCATTGCTCCCATATACAAGACCCAATTACTGATACTTGTATCGATGTACGTATATGAGATGTTGTACCTATCCTGATTATTGATGGTACATGCATAGGAGATGTTGTACTTATTTTGATTATTGAGGGTACATGTATGTGAGATGTTGTACTCATATTATGTATTATTGGCACTACTCTTGATACTATGTGTAGTTTAGTAGGGTGCGTGTATAGTAGTGGAATACAGGTGTTACCATTCGATGGTGAGTATAGTCTTTTGTGAGACTGTATACCTTTGAATTCCTATATACCCTATTTTGTTTCTCCTTACACTTATTTGATCATGCACTATCATTCTATACTCCACGAGTATTCTTTTGTACTAACCACCCTTGCCTTTTGTTATTATTTATAAGTTAGCAGGTATATGTTGATTGGGTCGCTTGGAGGATATCTGCCCGCGTCGTCCCTCTCACATCTAGCTTCAGATTTATTTCCATTTTTATGTTCGTTTGTTTTAGCTTTCGCGTTTGGTTATTACTCATGTATTGTATTAATTAATTTGTATCTGGATTTCATATTTGTTTCTGATCGTGTACTTGGTGTTATAAGTCGGGCCAGCTCGCAATTGTATGTTTTGGTTTTCTAGTCATGTAGACCATTTTTATTGTTTATGCTATTTGGTTATATTATTTTATACATTGTGTGGTTGTGCATACCTAGGTAGGGTATTTTTATCTTATACACTGCGTGGTTGTGAATACCCGAGTAGGGTATATATATATTTATCTATTTTGTGGTTGTGTACCAGGAATTTATGATTGTTAAAAGGGAAGTGTTGTCCATTTTTCGATGGATAAATATACTCTCAGGGTGTGATAATATACATCCCCTAGACTTAAATCTTTC
The DNA here is from genome assembly GCA_038050645.1 of Hedychium gardnerianum. Classification (NCBI taxonomy): domain Eukaryota; kingdom Viridiplantae; phylum Streptophyta; class Magnoliopsida; order Zingiberales; family Zingiberaceae; genus Hedychium; species Hedychium gardnerianum. Next base: position 5,486,350 of record JBBUKS010000029.1, read on the forward strand.
ATTGTCCCAATGAAAACCAAAAAAATCTAATATGAAGGAGGTTTGAAGTGAGAGAAATTACCAAGTGATGCGCGGCAAGCGTCTAAGTCATTCCTCTGCCAAAGTCATCCCTCTATTTGGTAGTCGCACTCCTTCTCATCTCTAAATACTACAAAAATAAGATTAGACAAGAAAACCTAGAGATATTGGGTTAGGAAAAAAGGGAAGAAGAGAGAACAAGGGAGGCACAAGAGGCACAACCGTGCCAAAATGGCACGGTCTGCCCGTGGTGAGCATGGGAGGCTCACCTCCTGCGAGGCATGATCGTGCCAAAATGGCACGGCCTTCCCGTGTTAGTCTCGGAGATTCTAGAGAAAAGACACGATCACGCCTTTTAGGCATGACCCCTCTGTGATAGGCACGACTAACATTAATTCAAGAGGCACAGCCTACCTTTTTTTCACCGATATTCTTCCCATGCCCATGGCGGTTGCTACGGCCTGCTCGTGGGGTGCTCTTGGTCCTGAAATTTAACAAAACAAGAAGTTAAAATTACAAAACAAGCTAAAAACTTAAATGAAAACAAGAAAGAACTTGGGTTGCCTCCCAAGAAGCGCTTGTTTACGGTCATAAAATTTAACCCATTTAAGTTCCAATTGGGAGCGTATGTTTCGAGGTAGTTGCAATCTCCTTATTAGGTTCACCAATGAGGTATCTTCTAAACTTCGCTTGTGCTAGAGTAAGATACCTCCGGACCTTCTTACCAAGAGTTTTTGGTCTTTCATCAAATATGCTCTCCTTCAAAGGCTTGTTATGATGTCGTCCATATGATTCCTGTGCAAAATATATTCTATCACCAACATACTCGAAAAAGAATTGGTTAGTAGCTTTAGATATATTAAATAAAATCTTACCATTACCAATTACCGAAGAGAGTGGATCATCAAACATGGATTCAGATATGGGTAGGGAAGGCTCTTTTGGATTCTTGAGATTAGGAGGCAATTGAATTAAAGTAATGCAGTCCTTTGTCAAAGTCTCAATTTCATGTTCCTCAAGCTCATCTTCATTAACTTCACTCATCCTAGATTCCTCCCAAGTTGAGAGTCGAGTTAACATTCTAGTGCATGATGAGTCTATTTCAATGCTCTTAGCATTCATTTGCTTGATTTCCTCATGTTAGTACAAATCATGTTAACCTTATGATTTGTACTATTTATATGATAAATATATATTCACTATCTGAGTGCATATTTTTATGTATTTGAATTTGGTCTTAAACTCATTTATTGAATGTCCGCAATACGATTCATAGCATGAGAGAACTTGTGATTGGATCACAACTAGTAAGCATCTCTATATGTGTAATTATGAATGTATTGAAATATTTCCTAGTCAACGAATTGATGTATTCGGAAATCATCAATTCTATAAGACTAGCACGGGTTATACTCCATGGTCTAACCAAGCAGTCGTTACTCACTGGCTGGAAACATTGGGATGTCAAGAATTAAACGTGGATGTTTGTTATGGTAACTAGTTAATTAGAGTGACCTGCTGTAAGACTTCATATGATTATCTACATATATAGATATGTCTGTAAAGTTCTTACTGCAGCTCGAGTGCAAGTTTCCTTCGACTCGAGGTATTCAAGTCACCTTGGTTATAAAGGCTTATGCTTTGACATCTTAAGCGAAACATATCCTTGGAGATGTGAACCCGAGATGATTGGATATAAGTCGAAGTGCTCGAAGTTGTTTAGATAGCCCATAGAGGATTCACTGCTCCTTGCGAGGAGACGTATATCCTATGACCATTTGTCAGGATTGTTACTCAAAGTCTTTGGCTAAAACATCATATGTTAAAAGTATTGAACTCTTAGACACATGTACAAGTAATTAAAATCCACATGACAAGTAAATATAACTTAAGCTAGGTAATCATCCTAGTGGGAACAGAAACAATAGACCATGTCTCGAACTAAGTGGGTATAAGACGAGTGAAAGGAACGAGACACGACTCACTATAGCTGCTGAAAGGGTTTAGAACTAGTTCTGAGATCAACTATGATTTTTTTTGATTAATTGAGGATCATGATGTACTACTAGGTACCAATCATGATCGATCCATAATTAAATAGTTAATTATAGACGGTCAAAATAAATCGGGAACCTATTAGGTCACACGCACTGCGAGTAGCTAAAAGATATAAAACATGTTTGAGAATTCGATTTTCAGATCAAGAGATATAATGTTTGGTTGGACCAAACAAAAGATAAATATGAAATATATTTTGTTGGAATGAAAGCGTGGATGTGACACATCTCTTATGAAAGAGTTATATCTTATTTGGTTTAGCCATGAACCAATTTGGCTTAGTTGTGAACGAAAACAAAAAGTTAATGGGCTAAAATTTGATTAAGACATATTAGGTTTGAATTGAATTTTATCATCAAACTCATATATATATATATATATATATGAGAAGTAGAGAGATAATTATTGAATTGTATTATTTTCTTTTTCCTCTCTCTCCTCTCTTTGGTCGGTCATATCCCGAAAGGGTTCTTTCCTTTTTGTTGCCAAAAACCATAAGGAAGAAGACTTTCTTCTTTTGTGCTTCCTTCTTTTGGATCGTATTTCCTCCGTACTTGGCTAGTCCCGATCGAAGGTGAGACATGTTGCTAAGGAGTTGTCTTGAAGAGCTCGACGTAGATACGAATAGAGACGAAGTTTGACAATGTCGCTCTAGTTGATGCACTTTCCTTTATGCATCATCCGTAAGGTATACCTAAAGTAAATGTTATTCTTAAAAAATTTATTTTATCGATCATGTCTGTATGAGATGCATCCTTATATATATATATATATGGTATGTATGATGTAATAATTAATAATTATTATTATTATTTAATGTCTTTCGCTATGTATATTTTACGAAATATATTAAGCATTAATCATATTAAACTACTCAACATATAAGTCGGGATGAGCTGATGGCTAATGCATGAGGTGTTGCCACGATGAGGTCTGAGGGTCAAATCCTAGCTAGTAGCCAGGTTTCTGCCCTCCCTTATGCACTAGTCATTGTTCGGGCTAGCTAGACTAGCCTCCGTGATTTATCTCCTCTATATTGGTCCTGGGACGGATTGGCAGGGGCGTTGGGGCGAGCGTTTCGCCTTTTACCATAATGAGATGAGCTGACGAAAATGTTGGGGGTGAGTATTTCATCTTTTATCACTATCAGGTAGCGAAAAGAAAGATAAAAGTGTTCATTTTAGTCCATCCATCTCAAAATTAATACATTATAATAATTAAGCAGATAATTAGATGAGTTATATGGAATGTTGAGATTTATGTTTCATCAGTCTTGCTTGAGATTTGAGTTCTCAATTTTAAATAATAAATTTTTATTTATTTATTTATGATTACAAAAGGTGAAATGTTCATCCTTAATAGTTCTGTTAATTCATTTCAAGATCAACGAGGGGGTTAATTACGATAACTACTAGTCTAAATAATAATTAGTATCTAAGAGAAAATAAAAGGTTGACTATTAATTAAAATTTATTTTTTTAATTTTATAATAATAATATTTCATGAATTAATTAATCATCCATTTATTTCTCACGAAATGAAGAAGTGGTATCTATATTTCTATTAGGTCATTGTGTGGATTCTTGCATGTTTAAATTTGTATGCGAATTTAAAAACGTATAAATAGCGAAGTGGAGCACGACAAGTAAATGGAGGGGACAGTGATGGAGAAGGCATTAGTTAGTGACGGGGTGAGAAGAGAGAAGGGGCGGACCGCCAGACTAGACTCTAGAGGAGAGGCGACATGACACGGCGTGCACTTGCAGGAACACACTTCGGCGGTGGGGCCCGAGCAAAACGGATGCGCGTGGAGTGTCCGCCCAACCAACCAACCAACGCAAGTCCGCCTTCGTTTATGGAATTTTGCTCCTCAGTTTCGGCTGCTTTTATTGACCCTCGAGTTAGGCCAAGTTCCGGAGTTCTAGAACGGCTTATTCAGTAAAATATCGATCGAAATTAAAAGTTCAATTTAAAATTTTAGTTTTTTTTAAATATTGATTAATTTGAAAATATCAATTGATAAAAAAATGATTGCGTATGCTATTTTTGAATAAATAAGGATGTTTTTTTTTGATTTTGTGCCAGAATTATTTTATAAATTAATTTATAATATCTTAGAGAGTATTTGGGGGGTGGGATCAAGTTTGAATATTTTTTTTTTAATAAATTATTATTATTATTATTATTATTATTATTATTATTAATTACTGTTGTTAGTGGGAATATTCCATGCGATCAATGTGGCGGGTAAAAAGAAATCGGCGCGCGAAGCTTCGTGGAAGCTCCCTTCCCGCCACCCTCTTCCTTTCTTTTTAAACCTCCGTCGAAACCGAGGCGGAGGCGGAGGCGGAGGCGAGGAAGAGGAAGAGGAAGAAGAAGAGAAGGCCGACGAAGGCGACTAACGCTTCCGCCATGAAGCTTTCCGTGCCCTCCTTCTTCGCCTCCCATTTCAAGAGAAGCGGCAAGAAGTCCTCCTCTCGTCGCTCCTCCTCCGCCGCCTCCACGGACGGCGACTCCTCCACCTCCTCTTCCCTCTTCCGCCCCCACCACGCCGCCGCCTCCCCTTGCTCCGTCCTGCTGCCCTCCTTCTCCGCCCGCGAGCTCGAGGCCGCGCTCCGCAGCCTGGGCCCCATCGACGGCGTCGACCTCACCGAGGCCGAGCTCGCAGCGCTGCTGGCGGAGCCCTCGCCGGAGGCGGAGGAGGAGCTGCGCGAGGCCTTCGCGGTCTTCGACTCCGACGGCGACGGGAAGATCTCGGCGGAGGAGCTGAGGCGCGTGTTGGAGACGCTGGGCGACGAGGGGTGCTCCCTGGACGACTGCCGCCGGATGATCCACGGCATCGACACCGACGGCGACGGCTTCGTCTGCTTCAACGATTTCGCCCGGATGATGGACGGCCAGCGATGCTTCTGAAGTCGAGCACGGTGGTGATGTGCGCTCGCGATTGAATTGGAGAAACAAATTAAATTAAATAGGATCATTTTGTATATGATTGGAGCACAATGGAATTCAAGATTCGCTTCTCTAATGTCGATTACGATTAATTTCTTTATCATATTTTATTTTTTATACGAAAGTTAATAATAAATTGTTGCTGTAATATTTAGTTTCTCATCTTTTACTGATCAATTTCGCTTCTGAACTTCACAGTTTCAGTTCATTCTTGAGCTTATAATTTCAGAGTTTTTTCTTGGTTTATTTAAATCGAACATCAAAGTTACAGTAATGAAGAAACAGATCTACAATAATGTCAACAAATTCAATAAAAAAGACCTTTATAGTTTATCACATCTATCAATAGTTTATCCAAAAACAACGATCTAAGCAACAACACGAAGCATAAGCATTCTAAGAACAAAATATGAGGGTGAAGTACAGAAGAAATTGTTCTAGTAATCAGTTCTACTTCTTCCCAGCTTTGCCTTCAATTTCGTCGGTCTACTTGATGCCTTTGCTCTTGTATGCCTTTGAGACACCAACCGCCATGTTATCTACGAGAGATCTACGTTTCAAAGTGTAAAACAAGATAGCAAAAGGCTAATAAGGAATTCACTTGATAACAGACCATGGAATTACCTATGTTCTTGGAGTCAATCTCAAAGATTGATAGGTAGCGGGAAAGGTATCGAAAATCTTTGAATGATCAATATCTAAGAAGTCTCAGTAGCTAGGTACCCATTAGATATTCTGAGTACAGTCCAAATTGTCTATAGTTCATGCTCATCACTATGTGCTCTGAAAACATGAAACCCAAAGCTTAAACTTGATGGAATAGCTACTGTTCTTGTGATTCAATAAAACAATATATTTGCTAACTTCTTAAGTTTAGAGAGAGAGAGAATGTTGAAAAAGCAGCAGTAGAAATCGATTCTAAGCAAAACAACTCTTGACGAATATAATCTGACAAGACAAATAGCAGGATATTTGCCAGTGTATAAATTTCAGTTCATGGACAAGCTCAATCTGGAGAAGATTGTAAATACTGTGTTAAATAATCTGAGAAAACTACAATCTCCATAGTAACTTCAGTTCAATTCCTGGTAGAATACTCTGCCCAGATTTGATACACCAGTACACCATGATTAGACATTTCAAAGGACTAACCTTGATCTTTATTGAAGTACCTCAAACTAATTCAATTCCTGTTTGAGATTAGATATTTGCCTAATAGAACAAAGTAGATTGAAGAAAAAAAAAAGAACTTGAACATCCTCAAAAGGGTCATTCAGACGAGTGAATCATGTTTTCCTTTATATCTTTGACATAAGATGCCATGGTAGTATAAAACATTTACATCTGTTTCTTTGTGCCATAAGAAGGATACAACAAATGATACAGTTTACATAGCTGATCTTGGCACAGAGGATTGATTGTGCAAACGAGTCGAACCACAGAAGAATCTACTAATTTTTGTAATACCACGAGCACATTCCTTAGCTTGTGATAGACTGCGAGGTTAATCAATCATTTTGCCTCTAAAGTAAGCGAATCTTATTAAACATCGGTTTTTGAAGTTTCGAAAAAAATTGAAAGACAATGCCATAGTCTGGCTTTCAGCTTATTCTTGGATGTCAATATAAGCAGAGAAACAATTCAAACTTTACTGAAGCATGTGTAAACTAAATGAGACAGTTTCACAGAACAAAGAATTTGTCCTGAAATCAACTTGAAGAACACAAGGATCATAAGCATAAAGAAAGACACAAGTAAGAAATTACCTAAAGAAGATGCCAGTGAAATTTTAATAACTTGGCTTAAAGCTAAACATTCAAATAATTAAAAAGAAAAAAGTTCATCCATCAATTGCTAAAATTTTAGCTAGAGAACTAACCTGAAAAGTTCATGCATTTGATTGGCCCTTCTAGTTTCCACAGCTTTAGTGACCTTCAAATGCCCAGATTCACTGTCTATCACTGAGAAACGCAGTGTTCAAGTTTCTGGAACATACAAACCGAAAAGCAAAAAAAGAAATCCATTTAGCATGCCACAAAATGAGCTTCCAGAACATCTTAAACAACAAATCTTTGATCAATGCCGCGTGAATGTGAAGCACGATGGATAGTAAAAAAATAAAAAAATAGGATCTTGGAAACAGACTCATAAACCTAAATGATGTCATGCGCAAATGTGAAATTCCTACCACTTTGCAGAGCAAGGAAAACGAGAAAAAGAGCGATCTTCCAATCAGATCCGTGCTTCACGAGCCCTATTCAACAAGTAATAATCCCTATAAAAAAAAAATCAAACGCGCCACGAAACAACAAAGAAAAAGAAAAACTGAGGATTAATGGAGGGCGGAAATTGCGAAAGAGGAAGAACCTAAGCAGAAGAGTACCAGGAGGAGCGAATCGAAGTGATGATCGACGCCATGGCTCGAGTGCGCCTCTCGCTCCTCTTCCTCGCTTCCTTCTCCTTTGCGCTGGTTTACCTTTACGCGATCCCCATCGGTTAACGGGTCGGGTAGGCATAACAACGGGTGGCGAACTCAATCCGACCCGGTAATGATTTTGGGCTCACTTGCGGATTGGTGGGCCGTTTGATAATTAATAAATTATTACACTAGACAAATATAAATATAAAAATTAAAATTAATTATAAATTGGATTATAGGGCAAAACCAACCAATCCATTACCATTTTTATAGTTAAAATAAATTATGTAAAATTCTTAGTAATTCAATTGAATTTGATCTAACAAGGAAATGGCAAACAAATACATGTGTTGCACAAAGAGACAATATAAATGGAATGGGTGATGAGCACACACACACTTGTCTTGATAAGACTAGACCTTCTTTTTACTCCTTTACACATTACACCAACATTTCCATGCATTATTCTCCTCTCATAGTGGAAGGGTTGACCTTCAAATTCCCTTTTTTCACTAAGTTTTATCTCCAACATCTCTCACAAAAGCCACCTTCCTCATTATTGTGACCATATAGATCATGACTTTACTTATATTTTGTAGTAATTTAAGGTGTTTAAGTTTTACCTAATTAATTCTAAAGACACATGACTTTCTCTCTGATTCATCTATAAGATAAATCTGAATCCTAACTTATAAACATTCAGAAGTCAATCTCTAATATATTTATCTCATTTAAGATTCAAACCTCTTAGTGTTTTACTACTGCATTATGCATATTCTTATTTGGTAAAAGAGAGGAGAATTAAGGCATTTTTTATCATTGCACCATATTTATTAAGGTGACTTTACTTATATTCTTGGTGGTATAAGACGAAACGCTCACCCCTGGTACCCCTATCAGTTCGTTCTAAGACTAACACGAATGAAGTAAATCACGGTAGCTACTAGTCTGAACAATGACTAATGCATAAGGGAAGACAGGAACCTAATTACTAGCCAAGATTTGACCTCTAAAACTCATGATGATAATACCTCATATATTAATCATCAACTCATCTTGTGGGGATGACTTTACTTATTTTCTTGTTTGGTAAAAGAGTGGAAAATTGAGGCATATGAAGATGCATATGATTTGCCATGAATTCGATTTCACCTCTTTATATTGCACATGTTTAATTGTATTAGTGATGATGATATTGGTGTAACTACATAGATTAGAGTTCCTTCAATTGTTTAATCATGTTATGCGATGTGCATGTATCACGAGCCAATGAATAATGCATTTTAAAGAGTACAATTACTCTAAGAGACAAAAGTGGTTTTGTCTTGGCATCTATTCGATAAAAACTCTTCGAAAACCTATACAAGGAGTCAGATGAAAACGATCTAGAAATTTTCCTTCAAAGCTAAGTAAGAGTAATTAGTATTGCTATTTTCCTAGTTAATTATATTATCAAGGATTTTCTTATGATTTAAGAAAATTACAATCTTCCAATATCAAAATTCAATTTTACATATATAATAAACCAATGTAGTCATTTTTTGGGGGGAATATTTGTTGGGTTGTAAGGTTGTAAACAAAATTCCACATATCATGGGTTTATAAGGAAAAAAATATCTCCATTGGTATAAGGTCTTTTGGGTAGAATCCAAGAACAAAATCATGAGGGTCTAGGCCCAAAGTGGATAATATCATACCATTGTGGAGATATCTAAATTCCTTCGGTCCTAAAAATTGGTATCAGAGCCCAGATTGCCAGAAGGTCTAACCATCGACTATGTACAAGAGTTATGATATAATCGAGCCATGTGAGTAGAGCTCAAGAGTAAAACTATGAGGATCTAAATCTAAAATGAATAATATCACATCATTATAAAAATATATAAATTCCTTCTGTTCAAACAATATTAATTTTTAATTTTGTGAAGAAGAGAGGCCAATTAATAGCCTATATATGCATATTGTCTTAACATAAATTATAATATTAAGATAAACATTGATTAAATAAATAAAAGAATTACTTTTAGTCTTGAAACTTGACCTAAGTTTATTAAATTATTTTGATATGACCAATGAAACATTGTTGTTAATCAAAAATATGTTAACAAATGATTATTTAATCATGTTTTTATAATTTAGAGTAAATTAAAATAGTTCTATAGATGAATGGGTCTAATGATGTAGTCATGTAGCTCCCCACATTAATTAATGATAATTATTTTATCCAAATAAGGTCAATTGATTTCACTATGATGAACCATGAGCACCACATGTCTTCTTAATCCCTTGGAATCTTAAGTTTTATAATCTAAAAATATATTATTAATTATATTGTTCAATTATGGAATTTGAAAGGTAGGTGTGGAATCCATCTTGTCCATTAATTATATTGGGACATATATTTAATTAATGTCCCTAGCAAATTTATTTCCTACCATTCTAGCAAATAGGACACACCTTCTCAATTCCCAAAATTTTTTAATTAATAAAATCGGAACCTAATTTTAACTTATGAATCTTACAAGACAACAACATTATAGAAATGTGTAAACAAAGGATTTATGCAAAGTTAGGGTTAGGGTAGTCTAATGATAGGCTTGTGCTCTTTGTCTCCCTTTAGTGTGTCATGTTTACTACTCGTTAAGCATTTTCTCATCGATTAATAGCTAGGAAATAAAAAAAGATGATAAAGATTAATAAGAAAAGATAAAAGGGCGCTTTTTATTTTTGGAATCATCAAGATGACGCTCCATTTTAATTTTTTATCAAAAGAACGCTCCACCTCGATGTATAATTACTCAACTCATCTCCACTATGCTATTCTCATTATTATCTCTCGCTTAATATTTTTCGTCTAAATCTTGAATCAGAAGCGTGTTGTAGCAGTTACGAACCCGTAGCTGTCATACAATTATAGTAACTACGATTTTTGTATAGCAGCTACGAAATCGTACAGCTATGAAACATAAATATTAGGTAAGTTTTGAGAGATCATAACTTTGACTCGGGTTGAACCACCGGACACATAATATATTAAATTGAAAGCTCGTTTAGAGATCTACATTTGTTACTAAGTGTAACTCGTAATAATCCAGTCTTAGGTCTAAAAATATCATTTAAAGTCTTTTCGGAGGCTCCGAAGAATTTTAATCCTCTTTATTAAGTTTATTTTTCATATTATCACAGCTACGAAATTGTAGTTACTATAACTACAAGCTACAATTATTGTAGTTTTAGCATCTACAAAAACGTAGTTACTATAACAAATATAGTAACTACGGTTTCATACCTGCAACAACTTGTCTAATTGATTTAAGATTTAAATGAGAAATATATGCAGAATAATAATGAGAACGATACTAATTGATAGTTGTGTCATTCATATATTATATGAAGTATGATATTCTTTTGATAAAACCCTAAACCCTAAAACAAAGGAAGTCTTCTTGATGTATTTTCCTAATATTAAAAGGTAATAAACAAGTTAATTAGCTAATTTACTTTATATGTGGTGACATCCAAGTCGGACACAATTTGAAAGATGGAAGCAACAAAAGCTAGATAGCATGGATATGCATGCACACACTATAAGTTAGCTAATGTCCCACAAAAAAGGAGGTAAATTCATAAAAGTCATCCACCCTTATAAAAAGATGTTTGTGACTTTTTCCACCATCCCCCCTCCTCCTCTCTTATTAGCTAGATCTCTCTTTCGGAGAGGATCCAACTCCAACTCCAACTCCCCTTACATGCTTTAGGGTTTCGTCTAAGCTTAAGTAATATGTGTAATAATGACTAATTAAACAAAAGGGTAAAATAAAGAGGAGAGAAGAAAGAAACAAAAAGACGAAGAGCAGAGTGCAGTAGAACAGAGTGCAGAGAGCAGGTGGGGTGGGGAGCACGGTAATTAAAGAGGAGTGGCAGTAGTGGAGATATACAGTAACGAAGGAGGAGAAGAAGAAGGGGAAGAGAAGGAAGAAAAGGAAAGGAAGAAAAGAAAGAAAGAAAGGAAGAAAGAGGTAGCGTGGAGATATATAGATGTGATGGAAGAGAGAAAGAGGGAATGCATGAGCATGACCGGTCAAACGCAAATCATTCAGCGATACGTTCAATCAGCCCACGTACGCATGTCCTCCTCCTCCTCCTCCTCTTGCTCCTCTTGCTCCTCTTCCTCCTCCTCGCCTCTCGCTGTCGCACGTGCATGCCCAGCCAAGTCAAGCCAAGTAAACGAGAGAGAGAGAGAGAGGGGAGTGTGATCGAAGAGACAGGTGCTGCCATGGACTGCGGGACTGCTGCCGTATGCGCTGCGCGAGTCCCCATAACTGCAGTGCAAATTAAAGAGAGAGAGAGAGAGGAAGAGGACGGACGCCGGCCGGGCGCGGCGGGGAGCACGAGGAGAAGCCAGACGGCCAGCGACCCAGCCGCTGCTCTCCGCTCCGCGCGTGTTGATCCTGCGGTGACGGAAATCGAGAGCGACGGCGAGTGTGGGGTGCGATGACTAAGCGGCGGCGGCGTCTTCGTCGTCGTCGTCGCCAGTGTTGAAGAAGCAAGCGCGGCAGTGCGTGTCAGTAAACAGAATATCATTTTGTATTAAGTACAAAGAATTTAGTTAATTATTATGTTAATCTGATTTTTAATTAAGGTTAATCGATCTGCCGACATCGGAGCGGTGCTTCATTAATAATCATAAGAGAGTAATTAATGCTTGGAAAACAACTAATCAACCAAGTTCATGTTAGCAAAACAAATTCCGACGACGCCACATTTCATTAATTATTTATTTATTTCATAATTAATTTAATCAAAGGTTCCTCCTGCTTTTTAGCGAACGCGACTTGTTCTTTCATCTTTGACTCTTTTTTTAATTTTTATTCAGATAAAGAAAAATACTACAATGAATGAATGAAATGAAATGAAATGAATGCGATTCCCCAATCCCATAAATCTTATCGACAAAGCTTAATATCTTGGAATATATGCCTTTATTTCATCAGAAAATGATTGGATCTCAATTATTAAAATAAAAGAGCATATATATGATATATCCATCTTTCCCACAGCCACCCAATTTGCTTTTCTTAATTTTTCTTCTTTTTTTTTTCTCGATCCCAAAACAATCTTTTTAAAGTCTTTTTTTTTTACGATCGATCTGACTTTGATTTAATCTCGGTTGTTATCGGTCAAGATCAAATCAGTCAGATCGAACGAAGGCTCTTGAAAATTGTAAGCTTAAAAACAAGGGAAGAAGAAGAAGAAGAAAACAATTATGTCTGTAGAACTACAAACAAGCACAAGTTGCAGAAATAAACAATTGAAGGCTCTACGACCAAAACCAGTCCCCGCTTGTTCCCTACTTCCACACTCTTCGTCCTCTGGTTAATTGAGATCACCGGATCATCGGATCATCGGGCATGGAGGTGGAGAGGTTTGCTTTGGAGGTAGAGAATTGATCAGGGAATTAAGCTGTGAGGAATGGAGGAGGAGGAGGAGACGGCGTTGAAGTCGCTGTCGATGGACTACCTGAACTTGCTCATCAACGGCCAGGCGTTCAGCGACGTCAGCTTCGGGGTGGAGGGCAGGGTGGTGCACGCGCACCGCTGTATCCTCGCCGCCCGATCCCTCTTCTTCCGGAGGTTCTTCTGCGACGGCGCGGCCTCGCGGTCCGCGACGACAGAGACGGCGGCGGGGGGGCTGAGCCCGATGCTGGCTTCGAACTCGCCTGCGGCCCGCGGGGCCGGCATCATCCCGGTCACCTCCGTCAGCTACGAGGTGTTCCTGCTGGTGCTACAGTTCCTCTACAGCGGCCAGGTTTCGCTGGTGCCGCAGAAGCACGAGGCCCGCCCTAATTGCCCCGACCGGGCCTGCTGGCACACCCATTGCCCCGCCGCCGTCGACCTCGCCCTCGATATCCTCGCCGCCGCCCGATCCTTCGGCGTCGAACCCCTCGCCCTTCTCACTCAGGTAGGTAGTCGTCGTCGTCGAGCTAATGAAAACGTCGCCGATCGAATATTGCATGAAATAAAAAAAGTAAATCGATCTCGGTCGCAGAAACATTTGGTCGGAATGGTGGAGAAGGCGTCGATCGAGGACGTGATGAAGGTGCTGGTGGCGTCGAGGAAGCAAAACATAGGGCAGCTGTGGACGACGTGCTCGCATCTCGCGGCCAAGTCCGGCCTTCCGCCGGAGGTGCTCGCCAAGCACCTCCCCCTCGACGTCGTCGCCAAGATCGAGGAGATCCGGCACAAGATCAGCTCCATCGCCCGCGGGGCCGGCGGCTTATTCCCGGCGCACCTGCAGGCGCATCAGCAGCACCACCACCACCCCGGCCTCGAGCTCGCCGTCCCCTGCGGCGGCACCGACCATCACCTCGTCGACGAGCAGCAGAAGATCCGGCGGATGCGGCGGGCGCTGGACAGCTCGGACGTGGAGCTGGTGAAGCTGATGGTGATGGGGGAGGGGCTCAACCTCGACGACGCCCTCGCGCTGCACTACGCCGTCGAGAACTGCAGCCGCGAGGTGGTGAAGGCGCTCCTCGAGCTCGGCGCCGCGGACGTGAACCGCCGGGCGGGCCCGGCGGGGAAGACCCCTCTCCACGTAGCGGCCGAGATGGTCTGCCCGGACATGGTGGCCGTTCTCCTAGACCACCACGCCGACCCCACCGCCCGCACCCTCGACGGCGCCGGCGTCACCCCCCTCGACGTCCTCCGCGGCCTCACCTCCGACTTCCTCTTCAAGGGCGCCGGCGTCCCCGGCCTCTCCCACGTCGAACCCAACAAGCTCCGCCTCTGCCTCGAGCTCGTCCAGTCTGCCGCCCTCGTCATGTCGCGCGAGGAGGCCGCCGCCGCCGCCGCCGTCAACATGACCCACAATAACGTCAGCGACGGCGCCACCTCGCATCATCACTCCATCAATATCTACCCTCGATGAATCTAAATCTGTAAGCAAAGTCCTACATACAAATCTCGCATTCGATTCATCAAAATCTATATATAATATCTCCTAATCAATTGGATCATTTCCCATTCTCATGAATCATCAGTGTGCTTGGTGTGCAATTATTTTTCATCAAGGTTTCGCAGCATGCATTAGCCATCAGAAATAATCAAACAATTTCTTAACTATTGCCAAATTCATTACTTCTGATCTCTTGTTTAATTTCTTGTCGATATCACTAATTGGGGTACTACACTAGGGTTGTTCTTCAGATAATTAACTGTTTTGTGATCTCCTAACCCTCGTTTTAGGGTTGTGGTTCAACAGTATGGCACTGTGAAGTTTTTTCTTTTTCTTTTTCTTTTTCTCTTCTTTTTCAAAGTACAGAGATTGGTGCTTTGTTTGGATGCACAAAATGAGATATATGTCGATCGAGGCAGGCCATGAACAATTCAGCACATCGAGTTGTCTTCTCCAACAGTTTAAGTACGCATTTCTTTAATTTCCTTGGCCAGAGCTTTCAATGCCCTTCCTGATGCAAATGGTTTTCCAAGCTCTCTTCATCACTATTAATTATATATATTATTCAACACAAACAAACAAACAATCATATCATCAAATATATACAAAACTATATATATATATATATATATACTTTGTTTTTCAGTTATCATTTTCTCTAATTTCTTTGTCATAGAGACTTTCTTGGATATATAATTTAGGTTTAGTGAGAAATGTTTTATGCTGAATAGATTAAGTAATTAACCTAAGAGTTTATATAGTTTTATGGCATTTCTGAACATTAGTTAGATTCTGTCTTTATTATAAATCAGCTTCTCAGGCCTTCTTGATTAATTATTGATAAGCAGTGGAGAATCTTTGTGTTTAACTTAATTAAACTGGAAATATGTAATTTAATCAGAATATGCAATATATTAGTGTTCCACAAATTAATTAAGAATATTAATGTGTTTGATAGGTTTCTGAGATTTTAGCAATAATTTTCAAGGTCTTTACTAATTGAGCAAATATACAAACATATAAATGCAAATATAATTCCTTTTTTCAAAATTTTTTTGATGAACTACGAGTTATTAATTGTTAAATAAATAAAAATTTGTATTCTTTTGGATTCTGTTTAATTACATAACTCTTAATTAATAGAGCTAGAGAGGCTAATGAATGATTTGCTAAAGCTTAAAAAAAGAGTAAATTTTAGAAACTTATCTTTGAATGGGTTGTCTCATTCGGTTGATTCATCTTTAGTACATGTTAACTTTGCCAAGGTTTTCTTAATCATTCTTTTTTCTTCATTAACATATGTTTTAGGCATTGGATTGCATGATAGAACTATAATCACATATTAACATAAATCATTTTGTTTAGGATTAATAATTTTTTGAGATTCTAGATAATTGGAGAGGTCAACTACCATGTAATTTTTATCATAGGATTGAACGAAACAAATTGTCTTGAAGTGGTTAAAAATCAATAATGTCAAAGATTATTTATTAATTTTGACTAATTAAGGTAAAAGTTGTCAAATCAATTGGATGATCTCTAACTTAGCCATTAGGCCTCATAAATAACTCCATTATCAAAGATTACTTTCAAAGAAACCAAGCAACTTAATGATACTTTTTTACGTCCATAACTTTGAAGTTAACGAACGAATCAAGATCACTAATACATGTAATAGCAATGGACTATGAGATGATGAAAGGAATAAGGATAAACAAGTTTGTAGACTTAAAAAAAATGATGAATTTGGGACGATCGATTTAGTTTCATAGAAGTTTTTCATCAATCGTTAGGGTAAATTGAGAAACGTTCATAGCGGGCGGTCCAGAAATCTAACATTTTTTGATTGTTCATCTCACTTGGAGCAAAAAAATTTATAAATATATCATAGTTAGGGATCAAATTAAGAATGTTTAGGTAATAATCTAAGTATTATGTCGCTGCACCGTAGGCCGGAGGCTAGTTGTAGATTTTCAAGCACCATATTGTGCATACCTAATTAATTTTTTTTAAAAAATATTTTTATATAATTTATACTATTATAGCAAAAGATGACTATGTTGATCTCATACGTCTTTTATAGTTTATTTTCAAGTTATGTGAAGGAAAGTAAATTACGGGATTAACTTATAGTTGACCGTCAAATGACTAGAAAGTAAGAGTTTTTTTCCCGAGGGTATGTATCGGTCGGGATATATAATTTACATTATTATAGTAAAAGATGATTATCTTCTCTAAGTGTTCCTCACAGCCTATTCCAAGATTATGTGAAAGAAAGTAAATCACGGATCAATTTATAATTGATCGTCAAGTAGTTAGAAGGTGGGAGAAGTTTTTCTCGTGTAATTTATACTATTGAACTAAGTAATATTGTCTCTCTATCAATGGCCTCACTAAATTTTTCTAGCGACTATTAAGATAAATTTAGAAGCGTTAATATAAATTTTACCTTTAAATATCATTATAAGTGCAATAATGATCAGTTAAGGACTTAAACTTAGGGATAAAACATCTATTAACATAGATAAAAATTAATTTTAATAGAGATTTTTATAAAAATATTGTTACCTTTAAGATGGTCAGTGTAAAAAAACAGTAATTAAATCATGCAACACAAGAGAGCGCTATTTGGGCTAATTCGTCTGTCGTGTTTTCTTCGATTTAATTTAATGGGCCAAACCAGGACGGCCCAATTGAAACCCCAAGTTAAATCACGCAGCCAAAATTAAGACGGTAAATAAATAAAATATTCATGAACAAGTTTGATATTTGATTTAAATAAAAATTTATTTATATTAGATTAATTAAATAAATAAATTTAAATAATTCATTAAATTAAATAAATAAATTTGAATACATATATATTCGATTCAATAATGTTCGTGAATAACGTTTGTAAATAATATTCGTGAATAATATTTATGAATAACGTTCGTAAATAATGTTCGTGAATCATGTTTATTAATAAAAAATTTATCAACATGTTAAATAAATAAAAAAAAATCTAAATAAATAAATAAATTTATGTTCAATAATCAATCAAATAAGTTTAAAATAAAAATTTTAAAAAATCAAAAAAGCTTAGCTCGAGAGCTTAATAATATCAAAACGAACTAAATTCAAATTAAATTTAAATCAAACTTAAGTTCATACAGACAAATCAAATCAAATTTAATAATCATTTCTTTGTTTTATTTTAGGCTCTGATTTAATTTAGTTATCTTATTAAATAAATTTGGTCTCGTTTATTATGACCATAGTTTCCTAAAAACACCCTCTAGTTTTCCAAATATAAATTGTAAGTCGTTAAGGTAGGGCAGCTGTAAATGGACCAAAAGATCATCAATAAATTTAGTATTTTGATAAAGCTCTTTTTTTGTTCAGTATAAAAAATAAATATAAGACAAACATGCTTTGCACTAACAATGATCATAATTATTTATAAATAAAATTATTAAAATTTAATTTTAAATTTTTATATGAAAAGTTATAGTAATTTATAAAAATTTATAGTATTATGAAATATTATAAATTTTATATATTAGATAAATATTTAATCTATAAAACTTTTAATAATAAGTAAATAAATTTAATGCATACAGGCATATGGGCCATTAAGCAATAAAGACCTTGGAAAAAACAGTATTCTCCTATTGACCTGGTTGAGTCCACCGCCATCCGTTACTTCTGGTCGGCACATAAAGTAAAAGTATCAAAGTGTCGGTGAATCAAAAATAATTTACCTTTTATAAAATTTAAAAATAAATTATGAAAAATATTTGAAATGAATATAATTATTTTTTATTATAATTAACATTATTAAATTATTTTAAAAAAAGATTTTGAAATTAGTGTTTTTTCTTTTATGATTTACCAATGAGTGTAAGGTAGCCGGTCCGGTCCGACCTCTGCTTTGGAGGGCCGGGTGGACCCGGCTCACCCGCCTTTTCAGCCGACCAAAACCTAAATGGGCCCACCAGAATCTTAGCCTTTAATCTACCGGGATCGCACACCGGCGCGACACGAGACAGCGGCGTCCGCCACTCGTTTGATCGAGAAGACGTGTACCGTGTCGCCTCTGCTTTTTGCGTGCGGAATGGATTTATTTTTAAAGTAATTGTTTTTTTTTTTGGATTTTCAAATAATTAAATCCAAAATTTATATCGAGTTCATAAAACAACAAATAAGGAAAAAAATAAAAAGAATAAAGAAATCGTTGGCGATAATAATGCAAGAACTCGATCCCCACTAGCTAAAGTGGAAAACAACATCAACATCATCATCCTATCGATTTCGACCACATTCAAACGTGTCCATCGATTTTCTTCTTCAACATAAATCTTCCCGTAAACAAAATCATTGAACAAACGTCCAAAAATCGGATTCTTCTTCTTCTTCTTCTTGTTCAATCTGATACTCAATCTTTCCTTCTCCATGGTGCAAAGAAAAGCACCTGATGCAAATACCGCTGCTGCTTGGGTAGCCATGGCGGAGACTCTGCCCAACTACATGAAGCCCACCACCAGCTCCGACGCCAAGAAGCAGCGAGCTTGTGTTTCCTCGTCGGAGGTTTTGAAGAAGAAGAAGAACGGCAAGACTTTGAGGATCCAGCCCGAGAAGGTGAGCGTGAGAGCGACCTGCTCGTCGACCATCAAGAGCTGCAAGTTCCCCGAGTTCCTCGAGCTCGGCCATGGCGGCACGGAAGCCGAAGGCGCGTCGGCCGTCAAGGTCTGCCCTTACAAGTACTGCTCCCTCAACGGCCATCTCCACGGCCAGGCCGAATTCCCTCCGCTCAAGACCTTCCTGGCTTCGAGGAGAGAGAGCATGAAGCAGAGAAGGGCTTCGCCTTTCAGGAAGAGAGACACAGGGCAGGCGCCGGCGCCGGCGAGGACTCGGTCAGGCTTGGAGATTTCTTCTCTGATCGAAGAAATTGGCCTCGATTTTCTCCGCGAACAGCCGGCGGCGGTCGAGGAGGAAGATGATCGGAATGATGCATGCTCAGATATAAGCAGTGATGGGGTTTGTAGCTTGGAGGCCATGGCGGGTTTTGTCGAGTATGTGAGTCGCGATCGAGAAGTAGAGGAAGATCAAAGCAAAAAGGAGATTGAGGATGGAAATCAATTCATCGCCGAATCCATTGATTTCAATTTGGAAGAAGAAGAAGATGATGCTGATGCTGATGCTGAATTGGAGTCAAAGAAGATCGATAAATCTGAGAACAACACACCCAAAGAACATGCTGTTCTTGATCAAGAACAACCTGCCAGAAACGAAGATGTTCAGATTACTGATACAAATGATCAACACCACAACAGTGACAATGTGCTCATAGTGACTGATTCAAATTCGAACATCGAAGAACAAAAGGCTCCAACAGATGATCATGACCCAAATGTGAGACTGCTGCACATAACAAGGAAGAGTAGCAGAGATGAGGAGTCGGAGCAACTGAAAGGATTCGATCCCCGGGCACCGAACTTCCTGCCGGAAGAGCCAGACCCGGAATCGGAGAAGGTCGACCTGAGGCACCAGATGATGGATCAGAGGAAGAACGCAGAGGAATGGATGATAGATTATGCACTGCAGCAGACAGTCACAAAGCTGGGCTCTGCGAGGAGGAAGAAGGTGGCACTGCTCGTAGAGGCCTTTGAAACAGTGATTCCTCTTCCTCCATTGCAAGCTTGTAGATAAAACCAACAAGATAAACTGCAGAAATGTCTGCAGAGGTCAAGTGTAGATCGAGTGTGGCTTAATTAACTTAGATATCTAAGTATGATTATGGTTAGTTAATTATTGTGATTAAGTAAAGCTGTATGAGTTTATGGAGTCTGTAGAAGATTAAAAGCATGACCTACTCTGGCTTTTTACAAGAGTGGTTGTGGAGGGCTTGTTATACTTTGTGTTAGGGTTTACTATCAAGAGGCTTGTGATCAGGCCTCAACGATAAATTGATTGAGCTATCTAGTAATAGGGCGGTAAACAAATCAAGCCGAGTTAAGTTTTATGATGTTCAAATTTATTTGATAAGATAATCAAATCAAGTCAACCTGAGCTTAAAATTATGATTCAAACTTGGCTTAGTTCCTTTTTTACGAGCTTGAACTTTGTTCGTTTAAATGTTATCGAGTTATTAATTTAAACTTATTTGATTGTTTTAAATTTTTACATTTTAAACTTATTTAATTGGTTATTGAGTTTAATAATACAAATTTATTTATTTATTTTAAATTTTTATTTATTTATTTAGCATATTAACAAATAATATTCACAAACATTATTCACAAATATTATTAACGAATATTAATGAGCTGAACACATATGTGTTCAAATTTGTTCGTTTAGTTTAACGAGTTATTCAGGTTTGTTCATTTAATTTCTCTCGTGTATTCTTGCGTCGAGACCTTGGACAGACGAGCCACCGGTGAGTTAACCAGTCTTCAAATGTCATGACCAAGAGGGAGGTGGGGATGAGTTGTCCTCTATGTTGACGCAGTCATCACAGTCAGGAACAAAAAGGCCTAGCAGGCATGCGAGGAACAAAAGAGCGACGAAGGTTAGCATGAAGACCAGGTTGTCCCGGCCTTCAATCCTCCGACGATCAAGTCAGTCTCCGACGGAATATAAAAAATAAATAAACAATACTGTAATAAAGCATGTAAGGACTGAATGTAAAATCATACCAGGCCCGCAATAGCGGGCCGTAAGAGGCTCAGAGCCAGAGAGGCCGGAAGCCGCATGGAGCCGAAGGGTCGGAGACGGTCCGAAGCCGGAGGGCCAAACGCAGAGCCGAAGGGCCGGAGGCAGCACGAAACCGGAGGGCCAGAGGCGGTAAGAAGCAGAAGGGCCAGATGCAGAGCCGG
>JBBUKS010000029.1:5516862-5528919 GCA_038050645.1 Hedychium gardnerianum
TGGTGAGTGGCTTAACCTCTATACTTATAGAGTTGAAGTAGATGATGTTGTTTTATTATTTTATAAATTATACATTTTGTATATATTTGTTTGTGTGTTATTTTCTTCTAGTACATATAAGGTTCCATTTAGTCTTGTAGATATTGTAGATGATTTTAAAAATCTAGATAGATTCAATTGAGTTGAAGTGATCCATCAATTTATTACTTCACAATTACCTACCATCGGGGTTTTTTTGTTGTTCAAGTTAGACATATCAAATGATCACTTCAGTTTCATATATAAAGGGATTTGCTGGTCTTTTGACTATAAGTTTTTTTTAATAGTAAATATGATTGATTCTATATAATGAAGCGGACCTGATTTTTGGAGCATGTCCCAATCTAGAAATCATATAATATTGAAGGTGCACAAATAAATAAGTGGAGGTCTACTCCTTCACATATTAGTAAGGTGAGAACTTTGTTAGACCAAGTCTCTCCTTAAGAGGTAAATATCGAAGACTATCACCTAACTTTCATTTGTAGTTTCTAAATAATTATTTCTAATTTGATAGGTTATTAGTGAACTAGTCCCTACCCCTTCTGAAAATACATTGGTAGAAAATCTCCCTTACCTCGATGATACTCCACATCCATTAGAGACATCACCGGTACATGATATAGAAATCAGATGCCCAAGTGATAGTGAATGCCTTAATTGTATTATTCATCAGAACCGAATCAAAAAGATAACAATGGAGAACATGCAACTAAATGAAAGAATGAAAGAATTACTTGGAATAATAGAAAAGCAGGGCATCTTGGCTGAATCAAGCGACCCTATAGTGGATTCTCATCCTGAACCAGTTGCTTCAAGAACAAGGATTAGGAGAGGAAGTGATTGAAGTCACTATGATTACAGGGATACTCCTATTGATAGTCCTATGTGGTTCAAACTTTTATCTTAGAAGAAGAGAAGCAATATAAAAATCTGTAAGCCTTCTGAGAATATCACAGGACAAGGAGAAAAAGTTATTCTTGACCGGAGAAAAGAAAAAATTGATATATATGATACACAAGAAGAGGGAGAGATTATCTAAATTTCTAAAGTAAATTCTGAAGAAGTGGCCAAGAAGAAGGTGGAAAGAATTGCCAAACTTACCAAAATTAGATTGCAAGCCATTGTAGTAAGTTTGTATTTACACCTTAATTAGTTTGATTTCAATCACTAATTATAATTTTTTTTTGTTTATGGTAGTATGTCAAGAAATAATTTAAAACTCCGAAGAAGAAAAAATGAGATGAGGATATGAGATACTTGTTAAATACATTGGATAAATTAAAGTATGATAGTTTCAACCCTTCATTATATAGTTAATTTAATTCTGTCACAAGTTTAAAAAATCACAGGTTCTAATATTTATGTACCTTATTGAAAGTAATTAATTTTCTTTGCAGGCCTACTAAAGAAATTATTTGGGAGGAAGCACCTTTTTGTTTAACTATGGTTTCCTTATTATCTGGTGTAAATGCTAATGTTTTTACAAGAGGGGAGTTAATTGATACCTATTGTTCGATTTTATTTAGGGGGGCCTCCTCATATAACAATTCTATATATTTTCAACCAACTTCCCTGTAAGGAATTTAAATTATCAGATAATATATAATGCTTGAATATGTTATATTAATTGGTTACTTATATATCTCTTTACACAATTGTAGTCAACATCAAAATTTTTATGGAAGACTGTCACGACACAAATTACAAAAATAAATATGGCAGAGGGAGGAGTTAGTTATATTTTTATACCTATTACCACTGGTTAAGCATACTTTCACTTGCTGTCTATCGACACAAAAATAATGACGTTCAATCATTACAACTTTCTTGAACATAATGGTAAATCATCGTCAAATTTTGAAGCATTGGTGAGAATACAATATTTCTATTCATGTTAGTATTGTAGTATAAATTACAGTTTATGTTAGTTTTTCCATTTCATTCTTATAGGTATCTTAACTAAAAGAATTTTCTCGTGAGAAACTTGTTGCTATTCATTCTGATTTAGAATATCATCATACCTTTGACAAATTAGTCTGTGTAATAGTTGATTGTCCACAACAAGAAGCCAGGTAAGTATAAGAGCATTAGTGTGAATATATAAATTTAACTTAAATTTGAAATATTAAACTGCTCATGTTATTTACAGTAATGACTGTGGCTTCTTTCTGATGCAATACATTAGATGTCTGTTATATGATCTAAAGATGAACTTCAAATAAGTAGACATAAAAAAATTTAGATTAGATGTATCAGTATCAATTTTGAGAGACAAGTTCTCAATATTTTCAGTCTAATTATCCATTGTGCTGTAACATGAAAACTTGGGTAGACATTGTAAAGCTAATACTGTGTACTTAAGTTACTTGTATATCTGTATTTATAAAATATAGTAGAGCTATGATTTCATCAGTCCTATGTGATCTCTATATTGTATTTGCAACAATCTTAGTAAATAACGTGCTGTAGTAAACGTAATAAAATACTTGTAATATGGTTGATTTGATGTTAATAATATTGTTAATCGAGTATTAAAGATTTTTGTATCTGAAATAGGAAATTTATACTAAATTGTCATAGGAATCAATTTTCTGCATAGCCAAACATAATATACAATGTCATTGGCACCGTGGTGCTGATATGCGAAGAGCAGCACCACGTTGTTGTTGGTTTTTCAAGACCAGCACTATGATCCGTTCCACTTGGAACGCATCCATAATTTCTTGTGGGAGGCACATAACCATGGAAGGAGTCCATATATACATCCTAGACACTAATCCCTTCCATCAAATGCCAAAAAATTTGAATTTCAAGCCCCCTAGGTCAATCAATGAGTTTCGATCAAACCCCATTGATGGACCTAGAGAGCTCAGATCGGAACCATTCCAAGTCTTGTGGGTTCACATGCCTCCCGAGAATCCAAATATGCCCTCATTTACTATTTGTAGACCTTCCCAATATTGATCCAAACAATTTCAATCTTTTTGTACATTGTGGTGTTGGTATTGCAAAAACAGTACCACGTTGGTGCTGTTCCTGCAAAACCAACACCAGACTCTTTGATAAGAACCCATGTCCACGTTGGTGTTGATTTTGCAAGACCAGCACCAAGGTGGTGCTGGTTGTGCAAGACTAGCACCAACTTGGTGCTGGTTGTGTAAGATCAGCACCA
Source organism: Hedychium gardnerianum (assembly GCA_038050645.1). Lineage (NCBI taxonomy): Eukaryota > Viridiplantae > Streptophyta > Magnoliopsida > Zingiberales > Zingiberaceae > Hedychium > Hedychium gardnerianum. The sequence continues at coordinate 5,520,077 of JBBUKS010000029.1, forward strand.
ACGTGGTGTTGATTTTGTAAGACCAACACCAAGGTCCGTGCCACTTGACACACAACCATAGCTTCTTGTGGGAGGCTCAAAACCATGGTTGGAGGCTATATATACATCCTTGATACTCACCTGTTTCATCCCATACCAAAATTTCTGAATTCCAAATCCCCTAAGTCAATCAATGGGTTTCGATCATAACCCATTGATGGACTTAAAGAGATCAGATCAGACTAATTTCAAGTCTTGTGGGCTCACATGCCTCCCGGGAGTCCAAATATGCTATTATTTACTATTTTTAGACCTTCACAACATTGATCCAAATGATTTTAATTTTTTTATACACCGTTGTGATGACCTTGCAAAAGCACCACCACGTTGGTGTTGTTCTTGCAAAACCAATACCAGGCTCTCTAATGAGAACCCATGTCCACGTTGGTGCTGGTTTGCAAGTCCAGCACCAACGTGGTGCTGGTTTTGCAAGACCAGCACAAACATGGTGCTGGTTTTGCAAGACCAGCACCAAGGTCCAAGCCATTTGACATGCGGCCATAGCTTCTTATGGGAGACTCAAAATCATGGTTGAAGGCTATATATACATCTAGACACTCACACCTTCCATCCCATGCCAATATTTCTGAATTACAAGCCCCTTAAGTTAATTAATGAGTTTTGATCAAAATATATTGATGGACCTAGAGAGCTCAGATCGGATCCATTCCAAGTTCTATGGGTTCACATGGCTCCCGGGAGTCTAAATAAACCCTCATTTATTGTTTTAGACCCTCCCAACATTAATTCAAACGATTTAATTTTTTTTTACACAATGTTGCTGGTTTTGCAAAACTAGCACCACGTTGGTGCTATTCTTGCAAAACCAGCAACAGGCTCTCTGATGAGAACCCATGTCCACGTTGGTGCTGATTTTGCAAGACTAGCACCAATGTGGTGCTGGTTGTTCAAGACCAGCACCAACGTGATGCTGGTTTTGCAAGACCAACACTATGATCTATGCCACTTGACACACGACCATAGCTTCTTGTGGGAGGATCATAACCATGGTTGGAGGCCATATATACATCCTAGAGACTCACCCATTCCATCCCATGACAAAATTTATAAATTCCAAGTTCCCTAGGAATGAGTTTTGATCAAAATCCATTGATGAACCTAGAGAGCTTAGATCAGATCCCTTCAAAGTTTTGTGGGCTCTCATGACTCCCAGGATTCCAAATATGCCCTCATTTACTATTTTTATGTACACCATGGTGCTGGTCTTGCAAAACCAACACCATGTTGGTGCTGCTCTTGTAAAACCAGCACCAGGCTCTCTGATGAGAACCCATGTCCACATTGGTGCTGTTTTTGCAAGATCGACACCAATGTGGTGTTGGTTGTGCAAGACCAGCACCAACGTGGTGCTGGTTTTGCAAGACTAGCATCAAGGTTCGTGCCACTTGGTACACGACCATAGCTTTTTATGGGAGGCTCAAAATCATGGTTGGAGGTCATATATACATCTTAGATACTCACTCCTTCAATCTCATGCCAAAATTTTAAAATTTCAAGCCCCCTAGGTTAATCAATGAGTTTTGGTCAAAACTCATTGATATACCTAAAGAGCTTAGAGCAGACCCATTCCAAGTCCTATCAGTTCACATGGCTCTCGGGAGTCTAAATATGCCCTTATTTACTATTTTAGACCTTACTAACATTGATTCAAATGGTTTTAATCTTTTTGTACACAGTGGTGCTGGTTTTGCAAAACAAACACCACATTGGTCCTGGTCTTGCAAAACCAACACCATGCTCTTTGATGAGAACCCATGTCCACGTAGGTGTTGGTTTTGCAAGACCACATGCTGGTTTTGCAAGACCAGCATCAAGGTTTGTGCCACTTGACACACAATCATATTTTCTCTTGTGAGGCTCATAACCATGGTTGGAGGCCATATATACATCCTAGAGACTCACCCCTTCCATCTAATGCCAAAATTTCAGAATTCCAAGTATCTAGGTCAATCAATGAGTTTTGGTCAAAATCATTGATGAACTTAGTCATTGATGGACTTAGAGAGCTCAAATCTAACCAATTCCAAGTCTCGTGGGCTCACATGCCTCCCGGGAGTCCAAATATGTGCTCATTTACTATTTTTAGACCTTCCCAACACTAATCCAAATGATTTCAATCTTTTTGTACACTATGGTGTTGGTCTTGCAAAAGCAACACCACATTGGTGCTATTCTTGCAAAACCAGTATCAGACTCTCTGATGTGAATCCATGTCCACGTTGGTGTTGGTTTTGCAAGTTTTGCAAGACCAGCACCAAGGTGGTGCTGGTTGAGAAAGACCATCACCAACATGGTGCTGATTTTGCAAGACCAACACTAGAGTCCGTGCCACTTGGCACGTGACCATAGTTTCTTGTGAGAGACTCAAAATCATGGTTGGATGCCATATATACAACCTAGACACTCAACCCTTCCATCCTATGCCAAAATTTCAGAATTCCAAGCTACCTAGGTCAATCAATAGATTTTGATCAAAACCCATTAATGAACCTAAAGAGCTTAGATCAGACCCATTCCAAGTCCCATGGGCTCACATGCCTCTCGAGAGTCCAAATATGCCATCATTTGCTATTTTTAGACCTTGACATCATTGATCCAAATGATTTTAATCTTTTTTGTACACCGTGGTGCTAGTCTTGCAAAACTAGCACCACGTTGGTGCTGTTCTTGCAAAACCAACACCAGACTCTCTGATGAGAACCTATGTCCACATTGGTGTTAGTTTTACAAGACTAGTACCAAGGTCCGTGCCACTTGGCACACGATCATAGCTTCTTATGGGAGGCTTAAAATCATGGTTGGAGGCAATATATACATCCTAAACACTCACCCCTTCCATCCCATATCAAAATTTTTGAATTCCAAGCCCCCTAGGTCAATCAATGAGTTTTGGTAAAAATTCATTGATGGATCTAGGTAGTTTAGATCTGTCCCATTCCAAGTCCTGTGGGTTCACATGATTCACGAGAGTCCAAATATGCCCTCATTTATTATTTTAGATCTTCTCAACATTGATCCAAATAATTTCAATCTTTTTGTACATAGTGGTGCTGGTATTACAAGACCAGTACCACGTTGCTGCTGTTCTTACAAAACCAGCACCAGACTCTCTAATGAGAACCCATGTCCACATTGGTGTTGGTTTTGCAAGACCAACACCAACGTAGTGCTAGTTGTGTAATACCATCACCAACGTGGTGCTGGTTTTGCAAGACCAGCACTAAGGTCCGTGCCACTTGGCACACGACCATAACTTCTTGTTGGGAGGTCTAAAAATAGCAAATGAGAATATATTTGGACTCATGGGAGGCATGTGAGCCCACATGACTTGGAATGTGTTGTATCTGAGCTCTCTAGGTCTATCAATGGTTTTTGACCGAAACCCATTGATTGACCTAGGAGGCTTGGAATTTAGAAATTTTGGCATGGGATGGAAGGGGTGAGTGTCTAGGATGTATATATGGCCTCCAACCATGATTTTGAGCCTCCCACAAGAAGCTATGGTCACGTGCCAAGTGACAAAAATAATGACGTTGGTTTTGCAAAACCAGCACCAATGTGGACAAGGGTTCTCATCAGAGAGCCTGGTACTAGTTTTGCAAGAACAACACCAACGTGGTGATGGTTTTGTAAGACCAGCACCATTGTATATAAAAAGATTGAAGTCATTTGGATCAATATTGAGAATGTCTAAAATAATAAATGAGGGCATATTTGGACTTTCGAGAGCCATGTGAACCCACTGGACTTGAAATGGGTATCATTTGAGCTCTCTGGTTAATCAATGGATTTTGATTGATACCCATTGATTGACCCAGGGGGCTTGAAATTTTGATATTTTGGCATGGGATGGAAGGGGTGAGTGTCTAGCATGTATATATGACCTCCAACCATAGTTCTGAGCCTCCCACAAGAAGCTATAGTTGTGTGCCCAGTAGCACAGCCTTGGTACTAGTCTTGCAAAATTAGGACCATGTTGATATTGGTCTAGCAAAACCAACAACAATGTAACTTCTTGGGTTCTTCAAACTCAATATCCTATTTCAACCAAGAGTAAAAAATTCTAATTTTATAAATTTTAGTTCACATGAGGAAAATTATCTACACCTAGGTCAAACAAGCCAAATGTAATGTCTCATATAGTTGTAGATTAAGGAAGCACTCCTAATCCCAATACTAAGGGAACTTCAACTTGGCTGGGGTATGAGGCATGTCCAGTCCTCGTATCTAAAATCTGTGTGTGATGCAAATCAATGTAAGCAAATTACAATAATCATAAAATAATGCATGCTTTATACAAAATGAATTTCAGAATGAATTTTCAAATTCATTCTTCATATCAGAATGATTTTCCCAAGTGTGTTTCCTTTGTGAACCTAGAAATATTTGCATTCAGATACACTAAAATAGAATCATAAAAAGCTTAAACCATTCTACTTCTTAACTATTAAAAGATGTAGTTTTCATGTCTAATTATAAAGCATGAGAATGTTTTATTTTTACATGAATAGAAGAAGTTATCAATCCTATCTAACTTCAACAAACCCAGATTCAGGATAGATAGCATATAGGAAAATCATAATATATTTTAATTTATGAAATATAACTAGCAATAACTTGTACCTATTAAATGGAATGTAAAATAGTTGTAGTATAGAGTTGAAATCTAACACTTTGACTGGCTACAAGATATAACAATAAGCAACTGTAGGTCCTCATTCTCATCAATATTCCAAATCTGCACAAGATATAAACTCCAATTCATCTAGAGAAAAATCAAAGTAGTTACTTTACCATTCTCAATCTATAATTTAGTTAATGAAACCTTTTACGAGTAAGCATGTTCAAGAATATAGATAACAAAGATGATGCAATATCAAAATGAAGAATACAGATAGAAGAAAGATGCTAAACCTTCATTCATCCTAGGCCATGCTATTAGGACCTACAACATTAAAACAATTATTAACTTTAATTTTTTAAGAAACCACTATAATTTAATTAAAAGAAACTTTGATAGTACAGGCTACAAATTACAAATCTTCTTCATATGTGTTGTCATTGCTTGTCACATTTTGATTATCTATAGTTGATCTAAAAATCAACATATCATCATATTTATAAAATTTAATATAGCTAATTTATTGGGAAATAAAATTATAATACAAATGTAGAATTAATCGACATATATCCTTGCTACAAAATTGGACAGTTGCACTTATCGTGTGACACACCTCGAAGCCCGCATCCACGACATAGCCTAGACTTTGAGGTTGATTTCTTCTTTAATGATTTCAATCTCTTTCCACATCCTTTTATTCTTACTAAAGATGGATCAACAATACTAAGGGCCCCATCCATGGATTTCTTTCTTTGATTTTCATTGTCACATGTTCTACCAATGTTCATCTCTTGAATTTTGCTATAGATACAATTGAATTGTTGATCCAAGAAATTTGTTCTCTCATCCATCAAAGATACATCTTCAATTAATACTGAAGCTTTATAGGATAACTTCGAGTGTCTTGTCATCAAAAACCTTTCTGGATCATCGGTTAAATTTTGCTCCCCCAAAGCATATATTGCCCCAACCTTTACATCTTGTGTCTATCGTTTAAGTATATATTTATTAGGTAAATAAAACACTTGGTTGATACAAAAATAAGCTAACATATACTTGCATGGAATGCCCTTGAACTCAAATTTCATACAACTATAGGATATGTAGTCCCTCTATTAGTCATGTGTCAGCACCCTTGGTTTGGAGGAAGAACAATTTTAAAAATTCATCACATGATAAACCACTGAGTAAACTAATGCAAATGCTTGTTGCACATACTAACCATGACTATCACTCATTTCACTTTGAAACTCTAGCCATATCTTTTTTATGTACAACTTGACCATTTGAATTTTCATTGACCAGTTTGTCTTAATCTTGGGATGCTCATTCATATCAATATGGTCTGCAACTAACTCATTGTGTCTTTGGTGTCTTAGTGCCCTATTGAAACAGGTGATAAAATCCATCAATGAATTCTTATTTGAGACATGTCTCTTGAAAAATGAATGTGAGCTTTCAGATCTTTGACTATTTGACATTTCAGTACAAAATATATGTCTAAAATAAATTGGCCCCCACTTGTGTCGTAATTTATATATCAATGACAACAAATCATTTTTCTCCAAGTTAGCACACTTGATAACCTCTTCCTATTACTTCTCAAATTTATCAGGTGTTGTAGAATTTATAATGACATTTTTTATGCTTTGATAGTTGTTTCGAAAAGTCAAAGGGTGTAATTTATCTGAGAATTTATTCAATATATGCCACAAACAATATCGATGCACTGTTTCAGGGAAAACTTGTGCAATGACTTTCGTCATAGTAGGATCTTGATCGGTGATGATAACATTTAGTGCACCTCTAGGCATGACTTCTATGAACTTCTTAAGCAACCAAACAAAAGATTCAATTTTTTTATCGCTTAGAAACCTGCAACCAAAAATAATTATATGTTGATGATGATTAACTCTTATAAATGGTGCAAAAACCAACCCATATTTATTGGTGTTATACGTCGTATCAAATACAACTACATCACCAAATACACCATATGTCCTCCTTGATATATGATTCACCCAAAAATACCTACTAAATTTGTTATCTGAATCAGTATCGTAATAAAAAAAGTTAAATTCTTCTCTTTCCCAGAGGCAAATAACTCTATCAGTATTTCGGCATCGATACCCTTTTATTGATCTCTTAACTTTTTCTCAAAGTTTCTAATATCTTTTTCTGTGCAACCTGCATGCTCAGACCCTCCATACTCTATATCCAATAATCGTACTTGTTGACAAGTTAACATATTAGCTGAAAATTGTTGAGTCAATACTTTCTTTGCTGCCGAAACTATGATGTGAGTGTAGCAAATGCACCTTTGTATGAGTCGAAAGTGGATGATTATGACTTTCGATAAAGTTAATAAGAACTCAATTAGTTCCAATTTGTTCCTTCACTAATGAAATCTTTGACTTACATCTAGTTCTAACTTCGCCACATGCTCTTGTCTTTTTGATTTTATCGCTTTGTGTTTGCATATTCCGTTGATAATCTGTATGTCTTTTAAAGCATATAATTTTTTTTTCTAGATTATTTCATTAGTTTTTTTTTCTTGCTATTGCTTATTCTTACGTTAAATCCGACTTCTCGTGCATATTTATTATAGAACAAAAATGCCTCCTCTAGTGATGCAAATTTCATCCCAGTTTTTGACTTTCGATCATCATCAACTTGAAAAATGTATAACTGATCATCACAGAGATTTTCTTGCATTAATGTATAATGTCTGATTCAGAAAATCGAGCAACAATATAGGGGAGAGTGCAAACAGTATATCAGTTACTGGACAACTATAAGTCGAGCAATAGTTTCCTTGCTTGATTCTTGAAGTTCATTGCAATCAGATTCTCATCTAAAATGTAATATGCTTGTAAATTTTTTTGTTCAGATAAGAACGAGAAGAATTCTACAGAGCTCTATGTGCATTGATAATAATAATAACGATATAAAATCTCGAAAAAATATTATTTTGTAATATTAGGTACGTTGGTGCTGGTTTTTAAAAAATCAACACTAACGTGATGTTATTTTTCAAGATCAATACTAAGTTGGTGCTGGTTTTGAAAGAACACCCGCCAACGTTGTTGCTGGTCTTTCAAAATTAGCACCAACATGATGTTGGTTTTAAAAGACCATCACCAAGTTGATGCTAGTTTTGAAAGAAAACCGGCCAACGTTGGTGTTAGTCTTTCAAAATCAGCACTAATGTTCCATAAGATCGATGTGGAATGTGGATTTGTTAGCACTTAAACTTTTCCACTGCGAGATACAACCTATGCGATAAAATACAATCAATCAACAAAATTAATAAAGATCCAACTATACTATTTTCATCTACATGATCGAAATTTAATAGTTTAAAGTTGAACTTTAAAATAGATTACAAGGAATAAAACGAGCAGAAATAGAACGATTATCAAATTTTGTAGCTACGGATGTTTAAGGGAGCGACAACAGCGAGGAAGGAAACGAGCGGTGACAGTGAGAGATCCCCGGAGAGGTGGTGCGAGCGACATGACCTTTTAGTTTTAAGGAACCGAGCGGAAGAGAGGCGAAGCGGTTGCGAGGGATTTAATTTTAGGGAAAGATTGAGAATCGAAGCCAAAAGAAAAGCCCTCGTGAAGGAAAAGAGAAGGAAGAGAGGGATTAAAAAAGTTGGGTTTTGGTTGCGTCAAATGTCCACATAGGATGTCGCCCACGATCACCCATTTAGAGGTGTTAAGGATATCATATATATATATATATTTACTTGGGTTACATATTTGAGCGGCTTATGTGAGTGACTCTCACAATCAACGAAACATTGATTTTTTTTTTATTTTTGTTAAGCTTTTAGTTATATTAATAAAATTTTATCTTTAAAATTTAGTATTGAATTATAGTATTAAGCACGAAAAAAATTTAAATCAATTTTTTTTATGTGTATGCACAAGAGGTGTAGATATCAAACATCTCTCTTTTTATATATATATATAGAGGACTTTGATAGCCTACACATTTTATCCTATATAATCATATGCATCTGTTGAGGTGACATAATCCTGATCACTAATCATATCACATATATTTTGATCAATAATGTACAGGTGATTACTTTAACAGATATTTATGATTATACAAAATAAGATGTACATATTAACAGAATTTACAAACTTTATAT
>JBBUKS010000029.1:5549230-5563376 GCA_038050645.1 Hedychium gardnerianum
TCCTGTTGGAATCTCACATTCGAACTTAAGTCAATCGTCTGATCCTCCCTGACCCGACTGGACTTCCTGCCAACTGTCTAGTCCTCTCTGACCCAGCTAGACTTCCTGCCAGAATCACACATCTGGACTTCTGCCTGGTGTCTAGCCCTCTAGATCCGTCAAGTTAGTTAACCCTGCACACTCAGCTCAACTTGTTAAACAACAACAATCAAACTTTAACTTGTTGTCATACATCAAAATCTAGGGTTAGATTATTAGTGCAAACTGCACCAACAACCCCTTCCATCCCATGCCATAATTTTAGAATTCCAAGTCCCTTAGGTCAATTAATGGGTTTCAGTCAAAATTCATTGATGGACCTAAAGAACTCAGATCGGATCCATTCTAAGTCTTGTGTCTTTATATGACTCTCGGGAGTCCAAATATGCCCTCATTTACTATTTTAAGACCTTCCTATCATTGATCCAAATGATTTCATTCTTTTTGTACACCGTGGTGCTGGTCTTCCAAACCAGTACCATATTAGTATTGTTCTTGCAAAACCAGCACCCTATTCTTTGATAAGAACCCATGACCACGTTGGTGCTAGTTTTGCAAGACTAGCACTATGAACCGTGCCACTTGGTCACCCCTTCCATCCCATGCCAAAATTTCAGAATTTTAAGTCCCCTAGGTCAATCAATGGGTTTTGGTCAAAATTCATTGATGGACCTAGAGAGCTCAGATCAGACTCATTCTAAGTCTTATGGGTTCACATGGCTCTCGAGAGTCCAAATATGCCCTCATTTACTGTTTTAAGACCTTCCCATCATTGATCCAAATGATTTTAATTTTTTTGTATATCGTGGGGCTGGTCCGTTGGTGTTTTTTTGCAAAACCAACATCACGTTGGTGCAATTTTTACAAAACCAACACCAGGTTCTCTGATGAGAACCCATGGCCACGCTGATGCTAGTTTTGTAAGACCAGCACCACCTTAGTGTTGGTTGTGCAAGATCAACACCAATGTGGTGCTGGTTTTGTAAGACCAGCATCATGAACCGTGCCACTTGACACGCGACCATAACTTTTTATGGGAAACTCAGAACCATGGTTAGAGGTCATATATACATCCTAGACACTCATCCCTTCCATCCAATGCCAAAATTTCAAAATTTCAAGCCCCCTAGGTTAATCAATGGATTTTGGTCAAAACTCATTGATAGACCTAGAGAGCTCAGATCTGACCCATTCCAAGTCTTATGGGTTCACATAACTCACGGGAGTCCAAATATGCCCTCATTTACTATTTTAAGACATATTCATCATTGATCCAAATGATTTTAATTTTTTTATACATTGTGGTGTTGGTCTTGCAAAACCAACACTACGTTGGTGTTGTTCTTGCAAAACCAGCACCAGACTTTCTGATGAGAACCCATGGCCACGTTGGTAATGGTTTTGCAAGACCATCACTATGAATCGTGTCACTTGGCACGTGATCATAACTTATTATGGGAGGCTCAGAACCATGATTAGAGGTCATATATACATTTTAGACACTCACCTCTTCCATCTCATGCCAAAATTTCAGAATTCAAGCCTCTAAGTCAATTAATGGATTTCGATCAAAATCCATTGATAGACCTAGAGAGTTTAGATCAGACCCTTTCCAAGTCCTATGAGTTTATCTGACACACCATATATATCTTCTTTACACAAATTCATAATTTACATACCATATTTATTTAGAAGACCATTACAAGTAGTACTGAGAAGACCATCACAAATTCATCTATGAAATTGTAACTTACAAGTTTAGATACAAAATAATTATTTAAATGTTAATATAAAATAGTGAGTTTTGTATATTCTCATTCCATAAAAAAATAGTGTCTACAAGCTTAATACACTCGATGAAAATTGTCATAGTGAAAATTTGAGAGCTGAATGTCGAATTATCTTATTTTCAATCGTAAATCTGAATTTTTCATGTGCTTTTGTGTGAAATTTTGAGTCACCCCATAATATAGTGACTCAATGTATCGTAATACCAAAAATATACAGTCGTATATGTAAACAAAGAATTAAAGAATTAGTAGATGATTAACTATTAAAGCTAATATAATTACTTACGATAAGATTTGTTTGGGAACAGATACTTCCCTGACTGTGAATGGGTAGACATGCATTGTGGCATAGAGTTCAGGGTGCAAGTTGTCATAAGACGATTTGTCCATTTTTAAAAATGATTTAATCTACAACCATCAAACATACTCGATCATCAGATACAAAATATATGTTGTAGTATAAGATACAAAATACTACTTACTACATGGTTTGATTGCTTCAAGTATAGTTCTTTTCCGTTATGGAATTATAATGTATAGTCTCAGCTTTTTGTAAATCGAACACTACAAGGTGATAGTGATGACTTGGTTCGTGATGCAATGGACAAAATATGTATCTGAATCCATTATTGATATTGGTTTTAACCGTATGTACGAATGCTTCGATCCTTATCATATGGAACATATCTCGTGTAAAACCAAAAGTCGGAGCTGCTGAATGTAACAAACTTTTATGGTTAAAAGAAAAGGAAACTCAGCCTAAATGCAAGTCAGATGCACAAAAGATCGGTGGATGGTAGCCATGATCACTATGTTTTTCCTCATCAATTAGTATTGTAAGATAAGCATCAATGTATTCCTCGTCAGTATGTATTCCCCGTCGGTCAATATATTTCAGTTGAATATCGTTAACAATGACTTCATATATAATAACACCATATCTGTCAACCATACTACCTGCTTTGTCGAGCTGCATTAGAAAAAACAACGAAGAAGAAATCAGTCTTGCATCAAAGTGGCACAAAAGATCAAATCAAGAGAATAAAAATAAAATTATTATGAGAACAGTTATCTCACTTTAACTTCTTGATCCTCTGCACTGAATCAACAATAACTAGATCTAACTTGTTGCCAACTTGGTCATAGACTTGCTTGACAATTTTGTCCTTCATCTCATCGAGGACTTGAATTGGATCTTTTTCCATTTTTTTAATGTCTTTGCCTTTTGGAACAACAGTGCCTTTGTCAGTTACTTCATGGTCACCAACAAGATCCTAGTGACCACCCATTCACTTTCACCGCTCCCTGGTGAGACTGGGTAGACTATACACCAACTAATTGATGTTCAAGCTTTTGGCTTTCCTCATATAGGAGACTCTTTTTTTGGCACAAATCTTTCTTTTTTTACCAACACCCATAGGTCATCGTAGTGTTTCTGGCATGATTTCTGATTGTGTTGGTTGGGTGCCTAGATGCTCTGACTTCGACTGTTCGACATCCTTTTTTAGTTGAACTATTACACCCTCATTTGCAGCAACTATTGATTCTTTTGAAGTTATCAAATAGTCATTTTCAATAAATAACAATTTGAGATCATTTATCATTTTATCTTTTTCAGATATGACACTGTTCATATCTTTTTTCACCTCTTCAACACAATTAAGAAGCTGTTCATTTTCTTTTTCCTTCTCAGAGATGATGAAGGAGTAGTCTCTTTTAACCTCATCTATGCGTTAAAGAAGATCTTTAATTTCTTTATCCTTCTTATAGATTATAAAGTCCTTTTCCTGACAATATACACATGTTTCTTTTTTAGGGCCATGCTGTGAAGTATTAGGGGACTGGTGCGAGGTTGATGCAACAACATATTCAGGTTGTTAAGTTGATGGAGCAATTTCTGATAGCAAATAGGCCTCTGACTCTATTGGAATCAGGTCAATCAATACTTGATCTGGAGACAGACGATCTATCATCCTCTTGACTTTGCTTATGCGAGTGGCCGACTTTGTCCATCTCAACAACCTAGGAAACACATACGACTATTGTGGATTGATGATAGGGACATGCTCACATATCCACACCTACAACGTAATCATAATATGTAATCGAAATAATAAACAATAATACTATGAAAAAATATTCAACTTACAGCCAATAAAGTTAGAAAACCCTTTAACATGGGTTTGGTCGTCGTACCAACGCCCTGTGGTTTTGGCATCAACGTTACTACCAAGCAAATTGACTATATTTGAGGAGTCATGTAACTGTAGAGCGCATGACACCAATTATACCTTGCTAGGTTGTCAAAATCATCTTGATAGTCTATTAGTGATAGCATAGGTAACCTAGGAATGCTGCTAGTAGTAGAAAAAAATACATAAAAAATATATAAAATAATCAGCTGGCAATACAGCTTGTCAGATCTTGGATTTTCAGGGGATCGTGAACTCCTTATAAGTTTTTTCAACTCCTTGCATGTACAATCTTTATCCTTGAAATGCTGCAAATATAGTGGGGTGGAGGCATCATCTGATTCCATTCGTACTAGTTCTCCTTGGTCTGGTAAGCCAAGAATGATCGCCACATCGGTCCTTGTGATGTTCAGTTTTTTTCCATGAAAAATGAAGGTCTTTTGCCGAGCATCTCAATTATTAAACATATTTTGAATAAAACCTCTAATATATGGATTCTCAGGGATGTCCAAAACTCAAGCAAAGGGGGAGCTTCGGATTAGCTTTGTTTGTTCATGACTTGGGGGCACAGATGTAATAATTTTTTTTGAATTAGAAAACGCTGGTTTTCTAATTCATTCTCTTCATGCGGCCTCTCATGAGGTGACTAGTTCGAGTAGCATCCTCACTAGATGAATCTAATGACATCTCGAACTGCAAAATCATAAATAATCAATGAATATGTTGTATATAGGACAGGAGAATCGAAACTTTGATGTCAAGACTTCCTAAACTCTTATACGCAGAATTAGACAATAAACAGTAAACCCTATACTCCTATCGCCATAAACCCTAATTCACCAATACCATAACCACTATTGAAAAACCTATGATTGAAATAAAACTAAAGTAACATACAGGTTGAATGAGAGTCAGGAGACACTCGAGACAAAAATCTCCAAACCTAGGATAGTGACAGATGCTTCAAGAACATCACCACGTTGGTGTTGGTTATATGAAGTTAACGAGTCGGGTTATGGTCGAGTATATAAAGTTAATGGATCGAGTCTGAAATTAACGACCATGGTATTAATCCCCTAAGAATAGCACCACATTGGTGCTGGTCTTGCAAAACCAGCACCGCGTTGGTGCTGGTCTTGCAAAACCAGCACCGCGTTGGTGCTGGTCTTACAAAACCAACACCACGTTGGTGTTGGTCTTAAAAAATAATATCGCATTGGTGCTGATCTTGAAAAACAACATCGTGTTGGTGTTGGTCTTGAAAAATAGCACTACATTGGTGCTGGTCTTGCAAAACTAGCACAATGTTGGTGTTGGTCTTTCAAAAATAGCTCCAAGTTGGTGCTGGTCTTGCAAAATCAACACCACGTTGGTTCTAATCTTGGTTGCCCTCTGTTGCAATGAGACTTGGATCAAGTAGAACTTATTTTGATGATAAAAGACAAAATTATGGCATTAATAGAAACTATTTTTTTTTAAAGTTTTTTTGGGAGTTCACAGGTTTGGATATGTCTTTCCTGACATACATTGTTGACATCGTTGCACTATGAAGTCATTGCAGTCCTTGACTCGTATATCATGGATGCCGGCTTCGAGGTGTGTCACACGACAAGCACAACTATCCAATTTTCTAGAAAGGGTCTATGTCGATTAATTCTATATTTGTATTATAATTTTATTTTCCAATCAATTAGTTTTATTAAATTTTTGTAAATATGACGATGTGTTGATTTTCATATCAATTATAGATAATTAAAACGTGATAAGCGATAATGACACATTTAGTAATTGATATTTTTTAATAAAAATACTTTCGGAAAAAACACATATTTAATATTTACTATTATTTTTCTCTAAATTTTAACTTTTTTATAAAAATACTCTCTCATTGTTATTTTAAATTTTACTAATAAAATTAATAAAGTTATTACTACGTGACCTACTTAGTCATTGATTTTGATTGCGAAAATAAATCACGTATATAATTATCCTTTTTTAAATTTTTACTAATAAAATTAAATATTTTTAATATTTATTTTGTAAAACCAGAATCAACGTGGTGCTAGTTTTGCAAGAACAGCATCAACGTGATGTTGGTTTTTTAAGACCAACACCAATGTCTGTTCTAGTTTTGCAAAACCAACACCAAGGCTCATTCCAATAATGACCTTCAAAATCAAATAATACATTGATTTTCAAAAACATTAAGAGAATAATAAATCGATGAAGGAAAATGTGATCAAACATACGTCATGTATGAGCTTTTATATATATATATATATAACAACCCCCATGGCATAGCTGAGTTGATTATCACATGGTTGATTTGTAGAATTAAACAAGGGTCAATTCCCGACGAAGCCAGCGAAAATATCCTCTCATGTGGTGGCTTACTTTAGTTTCCTGATTCACTCCCTCCCAATGGTGTGGGGCAGTCATGGGGGGCCACTAGGGTAACGGATTTTACTTTTTGTAAAATTAAATATATATATATAACTTCTCAGAAACTGAGTTCATAACATTTCTTACCAAATAATACAATATTTCTCTGCTCTCATTTTGCATATTATTGATCAGCATTCTTGTGAATTAATATAGAGAGTTCGCCATTGTATAAGCTTGTGAAATTGTTAGAAAATATTATTTATATTGACAAGACAAGTCGAGGACTGCAATGACTGCATAATGCAGCGATGCCGACAATGCATGCTAGGAAAGGCATATCCAAACCCGTGAACAAGCAAACCAACGATTTAATTTTCAGATATGAAAACTATACCTTTAATAATATTTTCATTTCCACCCATTCCAATAATGACCTTCGAAATCAAACAATACATTGATATGCAAAAACATTAAGAGTATAATAAATTGATGAAGGAAAATGTGATCAAACATACGTCATGTATTAGTTAGATCCTACCATACAAGAAACAAAAAAGAAACAATTGAAAGGAAAGATCGCTATGATAAAGAAATATTGATGGTTAAAAGAGATGCAATTAAAAGGAAAATCTCAAACAATTAACTATTCTAAGATATTGGTAGATTAGAGAAGCGAAGTTTATCAGTTTAAATATATATATATTTTTTTTCAGAAATTGAGTTCACAACATTTCTTACCTAATGATACAACTTTTCTCTGCTCTCATTTTGAATGTTATTGATCAGCGTTTTTGTGAGTTAATATAGAGAGTTGGTCATTGTGTAAGCTTGTGAAATTGCTAGAAAACATTGTTTATATTGACAACATGAGTCAAGGACTGCCATGACTACACAATGCAGTGATGCCGACAATGCATGCCAAAAAAGACATATCCAAACCCGTAAACTAGCAAAAACAACTTAAAAAAAAGAAATAGTTTCTATTGCTGACATAATTTTCTCTTTTATCATCAAAATAAGTTCTACTTGATCCAAATCTCATTGCAATAGAGGGCAGCCAAGACCACGACCAACGTGTTGCTAGTTTGCAAGACCAGAACCAACGTGGTGCTGGTTTTGCAAGACCAGTACTATGATATACAAAAAGATTGAAATCATTTGGATTAATGGTGGGAAGATCTTAAAACAGTAAATGAGGGAATATTTGGACTCCTGAGAGTCATGTGAACTCACAGGACTTGGAATGAGTCTGATCTGAGTTCTTTAGGTCCATCAATGGATTTTGATCGAAACTCATTAATTGACTCAGGGAGCTTGGAATTCAGAAATTTTGGCATGGGATGGAAGAGGTGAGTGTCTATGATGTATATATGACCTCCAACCATGGTTCTGAGCCTTCCACAAGAAGCTATGATCGCGTGCTAAGTGACACGGATCATGATACTGGTCTTGAAAAACCAGCACCAACGTGGTGTTGGTCTTGCAAAACCAGCACTATGTTGGTGCTAGTCTTGCAAAACCAACACCAACGCGGCCATAAGTTCTTATCAGAGAGTAGGGTGCTGGTTTTTCAAGAACAATACCAACGTAGTGCTGGTTTTGCAAGACCAGCACCATGGTGTACAAAAAATTTGAAATCATTTGGATCAACGATGGAAAGGTCATAAAACAATACATGAGGGCATATTTGGACTCCTATGAGCCATGTGAACCCACAGGACTTGGAATGGGTCTGATCTGAGGTCTCTAGGTCCATCAATGGATTTTGATCGAAACTCATTGATTGACCTAAGAGGCTTGGAATTCTAAAATTTTGGCATAGGATAGAAGGGATGAGTGTCTAGGATGTATATATGACCTCCAACTATAGTTCTGAGCCTCCCATAAGAAGCTATGACAGTGTGTCAAGTGGCACAAATCATGATGTTGGTCTTGAAAAGCTAGCACCAGCGTGGTGCTGCTTTTGCAAAACCAGCACCACATTGTGTTGGTCTTGCAAAATCAACATCAACGTGACCATGAGTTCTCATCAGAGAGCAGGATGCTGGTTTTGCAAGAATAGCACTGACGTGGTGCTGATTTTGGAAGACCAACACCACAGTGTACAAAAAGATTGAAATCATTTGGATCATTGATGGAAAAGTCTTAAAATAGTAAATGAGGGTATATTTAAACTCTCGGAAGCCATGTGAATCCACAGGACTTGGAATGAGTCCAATCTAAGCTCTCTAGGTCCATCAACCCATTGATTGACCTATAAGGCTTGGAATTCTGAAATTTTGGCATGAGATAGAAGGGTTGAATGTCTATGATGTATATATGGTCTCTAACCATGGTTCTGAGCCTCCCATAAGAAGTTATGGCACATGCCAAGTGACATGGATCATGGTGCTGGTCTTGAAAAACCAGTACTACGTAGGTGCTGTTTTTGCAAAACTAGCACCACATTGGTGCTGGTTTTGCAAGACCTACAAAACCAACACCAACGTGACCATGGATTCTCATCAAAGAGCAGGGTGCTAGTTTTGCAAGAACAACACCATCGTGGTACTGATTTTGGAAGACTAGCACCACGATGTACAAAAAAAATAATCATTTGGATCAATGATGGGAAGGTCTTAAAATAGTAAATGAGGACATATTTAAACTCACGAGAGCCATGTGAACCCACAGGACTTGGAATGAGTCCGATTTGAGCTCTCTAGGTCCATCAATGAGTTTTGACCGAAATCCATTGATTGACCTAGGGGACTTGAAATTCTAAAAGTTTGGCATAGGATGGAAGAGGTGAGTGTCTAGGATGTATATATGACCTCTAACCATGATTCTGAGCCTTTCACAAGAAGCTATGGTTGCGTGTCAAGTGGCACGGATCTTGGCGCTAGTGTTGCAAAACCAACATCAGTTGGTGCTGGTCTAGCAAAATCAGCAACAACGTCTAGACCAACAACAACGTGACCTCTTGGGTTTTTCAAACTCAATATACTATTTCAATTGCTAGTAGCATTTTATGAATGACAACATCAATGACTTCTATCCAATGGTATCATTTCACTATCAATATTGGTATAATTCACATGCAGAATTGAGTTTCATAAAAAATTATAAACCTTTGTTAAACAAATGATAGATATAAAATATCAACCAAGAGTTAAAAATTCCAATTTTACAAATTCCAATTCATATAAGAAAAAATATCTACACCAAGGCCAAACAAGCCAAATGTGATGTCTCACACAGTTGCAAATTAAGGAAGCACTCTTAATCTCAATACTGAGGGAACTTCAACTTGGTTAGAGTATGGGGCATGTCCAATCCTTGTATATAAATCTATGTGTGATACAAATCAATGTAAGCAAATTATAATAACCATAAAATAATGCATGATTTATACAGAATGAATTTCAGAATAAAATTTTGAATTCATTCTTCATATCAGAATGATTTTCCCAAGTGTGTATTTGTTTGTGAGCCTAGAAATATTTGCATTCGGATACATTAAAACAGAATAATAAAAGGCTTAAACCAATCTACTTCTTAACTATTAAAACACAGTTTTTCATGTGTAATAATAAAACATGAGATTGTTCTATTTTTACATAAACAGAAGAAGTTAGCAATCTTATCTAACTTCAACAAACTCAGATTCAAGATAGATAGCATATCGAAAAATCATAATATATTTCAATTTATGAAATATAACTAGCAATAACTTTTAACTATTAAATGGAATGTAAAATAGTTGTAGTATAAGGTTGAAATCTAACACTTTGACTGACGGACAAGAAATAATAATAATAAGCAACTGCAGGTCCTCATTCTCATCAATATTCCAAATCTGCACAAGATATGAACTCCAATTCATCTAGATAAAAAACAAAATAGTTACTTTACTATTCTCAAGCTATTATATAGTTAATGAAACCTTTTATTGGTAAGCATGTTGAAGAATACAGATAATAAAGATGATGTTACAATATAAAAATGAAGAATACAGATAGAAGAAAAATGCTAAACCTTCATTCATCCTAGGGCATATTATTAGAACCTGTAACAATAAAGACAATTATTAACTTTAATTTCTTAAGCAACCACTATAATTTAATTAAAAGAAACTTTGATAATACCGGCTACAGATGACAAATCTTCTTCATATGTGTCGTCATCGCTTGTCACATTTTGATTATCTATAATTGATCTGAAAATCAATATATTATCATATTTACAAAATTTAATAAAACTAATTGATTGAGAAATAAAATTATAATACAAATGTAGAATTCATCGACACATATCTTTGTTGCAAAATTGGACAGTTGCGTTTGTCGTGTGACACACCTCGAAGCTCGCATCCAAGACATAGCCTGGACTTTGAGGTTGACTTCTCCTTTGATGATTTCAATCTCTTCCCACATCATTTTGTTCTTATTAAAGATTGGTCAACAATACCAAGGGTCTCATCCATGGATTTCTTTCTTTGACTTTCATTGTCGCATATTCTACTAATGTTCATCTCTTGAATTTTGCTCTAGATACAATCGAATTGTTGATCTAAGAAATTTGTTCCCTCATCCGTCAAAAATGCATCATCAATTAATACTGAAGCTTTATAGAATAATCTCGAGTGTCTTGTCATCAAAAATATTTTTGGATTATCGGTTAAATTTTACTCCTCCAAAGCATATATTGCCCCAACCTTTGCATCTCGTGTTCATCGTTTGAGTATATACTTATCAGGCAAATGAAACACTTGGTTGATACAAAATAAGCTAACATATGTCTGCATGGAATGCCCTCGAACTCAAATTTTATACAACTACAGGATATGTAATCCCTATGTTGGTCATGTGTCAACACCCTTGATTTGGAGGAAGAACAACTTTGAAAATTCATCACATGATAAACCAATAAGTCAACTAATGTAGATGCTTGTTGCACATAATAACCATGACTATCACTCATTTCACTTTAAAACTCCAGCCATATCTTTTTTATGTACAACTTAACCATTTGAATTTCCATTGGCAGTGTTCCTGTGTCGAGACCCTGGACGGACGAGCCACCGGTGAGTTGGCGTCTTCGTTGACCAGTCTTTAAATGTCGTGACCAAAAAAAAGGTGAGGATGAGCTGTCCTCTGTGTTGACAGAGTCATCACAATCAAGAGATAAAAAGGCCTCGCGAAATGGCCTGCGAGGAACCAAAGAACGACGAAGGTTAGGATGAAGACCGGGTTAGCCCGACCTTCAATCCTCCAACGCTCAAGTCAGTCTCTGACGAAATATAGAAAGAAAATAAACAATACTATAATGAAACATATAAAGACTGAATGTAAAAGCATACCAGGCCCGCAATAACGGGCCGTAAGAGGCTCGGAGCCGGGGAGGCCGGAGACGACCTGAAACCGGAGGGACGAACGCGGAGCCAAAGGGTCGGAAGCGGCACGGAACCGGAGGACCGAAGGCGGCAAGAAGACAGAGGGCCGGATGCAGAGCCGGAAGCGACAAGAAGCCAGAGGGCCAGACACGGAGCCGGAGGGCCGGACACGGAGCCGGAGGGCCGGACACGGAGCCGGAGGGCCGGACACGGAGCCGGAGGGCCGGACATGGAGTCGAAACACTGCATTGGCTCACAAGATGGAACACGACAGCGACTCGGAGGTCGGAATGCCACAGCGGCTCGAAGGCCAAAACGCTACATCGGCTCGCAGGCCGAAACACTACATTGACTCATAAGCCGGAATACTACATCGGCTCAAAGGCCGGAATACTACATCGGCTCGAAGGCCAGAACACTGCAATGACAAGAAGGCTAGAGAGGGGCGGCGCCAATGCTGGGACTGGCGGAGATCGTTGGAGGTGGAAGTGGTCACTAGAGGCGGCAGTTGCTGGAGGCGGAGGCGGCAGTCGCCGAAGGCGGAGGCGACGGCGGCCGCTGGAGGCAGAGGTGGCGGCGATGGCCGCTAGAGGCGGCGACGGCCGGTGGAGGCGGCGGAGGCGGGTGGAGGCTGCGGAGGCCGGTGGAGGCTGCGGCGGCGGCAACTGCTGGAGGCGGCCATTAGAGGCAGAGGTGGCGGCGACGACCGCTGGAGGCGGCGGCCGCTGGAGGCAACAACGCCCGTTGGAGGCGGCGACGCCCATTGGAGGGCGGTGGCGACCGCTGGAGGGCGGCGGCGACTGTTGGAGGGCGGCGGCGACTGCTGGAGGGCGGCGGCGACCGCTGGAGAAGCCTGGTTGGCGACGAAGGTAGTGTGAGGCGACGACGGTGCTTCGCCGTATGGTCGGCGACGGAGCTAGTGGGAGGCGGCGACGATGCTTGGAGAAAAGGGAAGAGAGTATGAGGGAGAGGGAGAGGAGGTCCGGCGGCGTCCTCTGGTCGGCGATAGCCGGTGGCGGTGATGGAGTTGCGTGCCCCTCCTCCCCTGTTCCAAACCGAGAGCCTCCCTGGCAGCGCTCCCCCTTTGTCCCCCTTTTCTTCTCCCACTCCAAAGCCCTAAGATGCCAAAAGAAGTGAAAACCCCAAAATACCCCTCTCTGCCCTTGACCTCCTCTCAACCCCACATCACAAGCCTCCCCTTCAAGTCTAGTCGAAGGAGGCATGAGTCCGACTGACTAGATAATTGTGTGGTGGTAGGATAAGTGAGGATCTCCGAGTCTGTCATAAGGCGGTGTTTTCCGACTGAAGAGTCGAAGATGGAATCTCCGGACCTGTTGTAAGGCCAATAATTTTCAACTAAGAAGTCAGGCGTGAAATCGTCGAGCCTGTCACAAGACTAATCACTAGCACGAGGCTAGAGTCTCCTAGCATGTCATAAGGCTAATTACTAGTGCGGGGCTAGAGTCTCCAAGCCTGTCGTAAGACTAATCACTAGCATGATGCTAGGGTCTCCGAGCCTGTCGTAAGGCCGTGTCTTCCGACTGATGGGTCGGGAAAAGAGTCTCCAGGCCTGTCGTAAGGCAAATCGCTAGCGCGAGGCTAGAGTCTCCGAGCTCGTCGTAAGGCTGTGTCTTCCGACTGATGAGTCGAGAAAAGAATCTCCAGGTCTGTCGTAAGGCGAATCACTAGCGCGAGGCTAGGGTCTTCGAGCCTGTCGTAAGGCCATGTCTTCCGACTGATGAGTCGGGAAAAGAGTCTCTGGACCTTAATAGAATAATATTGTGCTCGAACCCTGACTCTAGCATATATAATCACACTCGATCCGTGACTCTGTCTGAGTCGGAAGAGATATATGTAGATCCGACCAGAGGTATATATGGAGAATCTAACTAGAGATATGGAGAACCTGAATGGAGACTGCAGTGGAGATAGTTCGACCCCGAACGGGGAGGTTGAGCCCCGAACGGGAAAATAAGCTGGTCCGAGACCAGTGGAGATAGCTCGACCTCGAACAGGGGAGGTTGAGCCCCAAACGGGAAAATAAACTGGTCCGATACCAGTGGAAATAGCTCGACCCTAAACGGGGGAGGTTGAACCCCGAACTGGACAATAAGCTAGTCCGAGAACAGTGGAGATAGCTCGACCCCGAAAGGAGGAGGGCGGAGCTTTAACGGAGAGCCTCGACCCCCTGATCAAGGGGGAGATTGACGCTTTAGCGGAGAGACTCAACCCCAGATCAGTGGGGGAGGTCGAAGCTTTAGCAGAGATCCTCGACCCCTGATCAGGGGGGAGATCGACGCTTTAGCGGAGAGACTCGACCTCGGATTAATGGGGGAGGTTGAAGCTTTAACGAAGAGCCTCGACCC
>JBBUKS010000029.1:5563476-5593341 GCA_038050645.1 Hedychium gardnerianum
GAAACGCTCGTCCCAGCGCCCCCGCCAATCCATCCTAAGACCAATACGGAGGAGATAAATCACGGGGCTAGTGCATAAGGGGGGCAGGAACCTGGCTACTAGTCAGGATTTAACCCCTAGACCTCATTGTGGCAACACTTCATGCACTAGCCAACAGGTCATCCCGTGGGGACAACTTAAATTAATCTCATTGACTATGATATAGTGGTTAGATCTCTAAATATGAATCTTAAAAATTTCAAGACTAATACTCAACTGTGATTAATTATAAGAGATTTTTTTCCAATGAGTAGCGGCTTAAGAAAGCAGGCCTAGATTTTATGAATGTTTTTGATTTATTTTGATAATAGATTGAAAATTATTTTGTCGGATAAATTATTTTTAAAATTAATTAATTTAAAAAATTAAATAAATATTAAATTAATAGAGGTATTAAACTAATCAAATCAAAGGATTGTTGTTGACCAAAGAACTAAAGAACTATTAAATTCGAATGCTCTTCTCCCAAACCATGTCGGAAGGCAACGCAGGTTCTGCAACTCCCCTCGCCGGAGCACCTCTCTGGCTCTCCAGCAAGAAGATGGAAGAAGGCGGCTTCATGGCGGCGGCGCCGGTGTCTTCAAGAGCCTTGGAGATCGCCAAAAGCCGCGAGGAGCTGCTCCTGCTCCTGCACGACGTCCCTGAATCCGAGTACGAGCTCTCCCTCACCGACCTCGTCGAGCATCGCTCTCCGGCTCCAGAGGCCGGCAAGGATAAGAAAGACTCGCCGCCGGTGGCGCGGAAGGAGGAGAAGAAGAAGAAGAGGAGAACCAGAAGCAGCGGCGGCGGAAGCAGCAGTGACGGCGTGCTGCTCAACTTGTACCTTCCGTCGTCCTTGTCTCGGAGCCTGACGACGACGACGAACGGCAGCCGCCGCCGCCCGGCGGCGGCGACCGAAGAAGACGGTAAAAAGAGGTGAGGTGGAGTAACATTTTAATTTAACCCTCGAATTTTTGCTATTCTTCGAAAGGTCCTACTCTAGTTTTTTTTTTTCATTATTAGCATCTTGGCCCTCCCACTTTATAAGTATTGTCGAAATGCCCTATAATTTACCTATTATTGTAGATTTATCCTTCCATTGATAACAATGATCTTCAAATAAATAGAGGAAAAAAAAGATTTTATTATTAAAGATCTTAACAATTTGTGGAGTTTGAGTAGGACTTTGTTTACTGTTCTATAGTCAAAAAGAAATGGCAGAAAATAATTCAAAAGAAATCACAAAAAAGAAGAAGAAGAAGAATATTTAACTTTTTGACAAAGAAAAAAGTGTACAGAACAGAGACTAAGAAGAAGAGAGAAACCAATGACAAACTAGTAATGCTGATAGCAATCTGATCTTAAAAAAAAAAAAACTCTTTTTTATTTTATTTTATTTTATTTTGTTTGATCTTTACAGGGATGCAAAACTGAGGAGTGTTGGGTGTTGGAGTGGCCTATGGCAGAGAGGGAAGAAAAGAGCTAGCCATGGCTGAGAAAGCTTGAACTGAACCATGGCCTTCATTCTCATTCTGATAAACTCTCACCATTTACAGACCAACAGCAATGCTTATGCTTGGAGTTCTAACCTCTGTTTACTGTTTTTTATATTTTGTTTTTTGTTTTTTGTGTTTTGTGTTTTGTGTTTTGTATTTTGTTTTTTGTTTTTTGTGTTTTGTGTTTTTTGTTGTGGGTTTTGTTTGATTGATTACCAATTACAAAACAAACAGTATGAATGAATGTTTAGAAGATAGCTAATTAATAAACCTTCTCAGCAAATTTAAGATCATAAAAATAGTAAATTTAATGAAAAAGGAAAAAGGATTATATTTTAAGGATGAATAAATTACTTTTAGAATATTTAATCAAGTATATAATTTGGATATGTATCTAATTTGTTGATATTTAATATTTATTTAACATTTAGCATCTATTATTATCATGCTTATTTTCATCTATTTTATAACTTTTATTTTATTAATATTAATATTAATATTCATATATATATAAATATATTATTATTATTATTAAACCCAACCCCCAATCTAAAATCTTGATCAGCATTTCGTAACAAGTAAGATTATATAATTATTTTAAATTATTAAGTATTTTTGTAACATGCTTGTTTTTTTTTAATTAAAAATAATTTGTTACTAATTAAAAGGATGCTCAATCCTTAAATTTCTTCCTCGATTAGGATAAAAAAAATAGGATTTTTTTTTTAGGATATTCCAAAGAGTTTATAAATCTCATATAATTTTTTTTTAAAAAAATTGAATATATAAAAAAAGGAAAAAAAAAAGAAGCAATAATAATAATAAAAGGAATACACAAGCCCAAGCCTTAAAAGGGCGAAGGCAAAAGAGCTTCCACAAAAAGGGAATCATTTTGCCTTGCAAGAGCTCAACCCCGCCCGCTTCCGCTTCTCCTCTTCGCTTCGCCTCCCTCCGCTTCCGCGCCGTCGCCGCCCTCCGCCTCCGGCTCCGCCCTCCCTCCCCGCTAGGACTCTCCGGATCGCCGGAATCTTCAGGTCAGGCATCCTTCCCTTCCTCGCAACGGGACGCTGCATCACCTTTCGCTCTCTGACAACCAGGAATTTAGTCGCCGTCGCCTCGACCTCCACCCCTTTCATTTTGTACGGGGTGATCTCTCGGCTTCCGATGGGCGACTGAGCGATCGGCGGTTTAGGCTTCCGGAAACGGTTAGGGGAAAATTCGTGATTTTGATGAGGCAAGGGCTGTGTTTGACCGAGCGTTGATGGAAGGTGAGAATACGCATGATGATGTTTCACCCGCTGGTGGTGGCGAGGTAGAGCCAGGGCACTCGGAGCCGAGGTCCGCGAGTTCTGAGATGGGGAGGAAAGGGCGCAAGAGGAAGTCTTTGCCGTCGGATGTGGCGAAGGTCGGCGAGTTTGATGAGGATGAGCGACCGATTGGTTCCCTGTTCAATTTAAAAAATACTAAGGTTGCGAAAAAGAGGAAGCCCCCTTCAGTTGGAGTTAGGGCCGAAAACCCTAGATGTGATGAGCAGATACATATGGGTGAGATGGACGATACATTGGCCAGCTTTAGGAAGAAGCTGAAGGCTCCGAAGAAAGGCAAAGCTGTTGCTGGTGGCCTCGTTTCTGAAGGATCCAAGGATCCCCTTTCATTGGATAGTGCAAATTTGGACAAGATGGAGGATATTTTCAGTCGCCGCGGGCAACCAGGAACTTCACGAAGTCATGGACGTAGAAGATCTCAGCGTGCTTTAACTGGCAAAGTTGAGGCCAAAGGAGTGCCCCCGGTGCATGACAACAATTTTTCAGATGCGAGTATGGGAGATTCACTGTCCACCTTTGTCATGAGTGTTCATCCAGCCAAGAAGGTGAAAGGAACAGGGGGAACCTCCTGCACTGACGCTGAGATGAAGTTCAATATGGACATGGTTTCTACTGATGTACTTCTGAGTTCTCCTTCTATGAAACATAATTTATCTTCAGATGGATCTCACAGAAAAGTTATCAGGAGAAAGAGTCGTTTATCCTTGACTTCAGATGGATCCAGAGAAAAAGTTATCAAGAGAAAGAGTCGTTTATCCTTAACTGCAGATGGATCCCAAGAAAAAGTTATCAAGAGAAAGAGTCGTCGAAAGTCTGAATACTGTACTCTTCCAGACTTGAAGATCAATAACTTGTCAAAGGAGCATTTGTGTGGGAATTCTGATGCTGGAATGTTGGTTATAGAACAACCTGTTTCCTTGAGAAAAACAATGACTGGCTCATATTTGCTTGAGGAAGATATGGTACCTACTCCAATGGCATCTGATGTTCTTGACTCAGCTAGTGCTTTCAAACAACCACTTTCCTGCCTGACTCAGGAAGCATCTCTTGTTTCAGTTCTGGCTATTGAGGGAAGTGCAAATTTTGATTGTTATGGTGGTTCTGATGGACATTTTGAGGAACCTTTAGATGATTCTGCTCCTTCTGTCCGTCAGACACAAACTCCTCACCAAACCTTCTATGAGAAGCTACCTGACCAGGTAAATGATAAGATCGCAACAAAAGAGGCTAATGTCAAGCACCATGTATGTCTATCAAATTCTGTCAATGTTTCATCTGAGGGTTGCAATGGGGTTATGGTTGTACAATGCCAGTACAGAACTGAATTTCTTTCAAACAATAAGTTGTCTGAAAAAGTCGAAGGACCCAACATTTCCCCTGATAAAGGCATTCCTAAAGCTCCTGAAGGAATTTGTTCTCTTAGAAAACCAAAGAAGGAATTTATGAAGCCCTTACTGAATGATAGATATTTCCACCCTTGTACTGGAAATTTATCCAGGGATGAAATACCAAGATCAAATTCTGGAAGAATACTTGGAAGATCCTTATATCATGATGATAAGACACCATCTGGAATTGAAATAACAAATGTGATAAACTCTGAAGACCATAATGAACTTTTGCGCCCTCAAGTTTCACTGAAGGGCCAACATCAAAAGCCTCAGTTAGAGTTCCATGAAACTTGCGGGATTGGTGGAGACCATAATGAACATTTGTCTTGTTTGTGTTTCTCTCATGTGGGTGTGAATGCAGAAGAAACTAATAGTTCAATTACCCATCCAAACCATTCAGCTTATCACGATGCAAGATCCTGTAGTTCACAATGCTTACCTGCTAGGATGCAAGTTGCTGAGGATCTTGAACCTGATAATGTTATACATCAAGCTTTCAGTGAGAGAGTCTCATTGGTAAATCCTATCTTACACGATGCTCCCAAAGAACTATCTTCCATCATCAATAAAGTTCCCACAACCAAGAAGGATCCTGATGCAGTTAATTTTGATGCTAGACTCAATCAGAGAGAAACCCATCAAAATGAACTACTAGAAATATCCGACAGAAAAACTTCAGGTAACCAATCTACAATTTCCTATGCAAAAATGAATAGGCATGGTGACATGGCATGTGAGGGAGACGTTGATTGGGAAATCCTAATGCATGAGCAAAGTTTCTACACAAGTATACCTGCAGCTGATGAAAACCAATCTTCTAGACCAAAAGCTAAATCATGTTTTTCAGTGGATGATGCTACTAATTCTGATTCGGTAGCAGTAGCTTCTGGCCTAAAGCCTCATGCTGTTAATCATATTGAGAAGATTAAGTTCAGGGATGTCTTTAAGCGTAGAGGTGGCCTTCAAGAATATTTGGATTGCAGGTAAACTACCTTCTGCATACCTGTAGGAAGTAATTTTATTTATCTTTTGAGAAGGAACTATATGCTATTTGCACTTTTAGCTTTTCTGCACCAGCATATCTTTTGTTCTTCTTTTTATCTTATGTTTTTCTGCATCCCTAAAAGTATTTCTTTTAATCAAGGCATTTTCCATTTTGTAATACCTAGTGTGTTTAACTATGTTTTTGTTTCCTCTTACATCCTTACTACATGTTAATTACTTATATTTGGTAGTATAAAAATTGAAAAGATGATTCATGATCTTTTCAAGGCATGCTTAGCCTTTGTGTTGATTACTCTGTTAATTGACTGTACAAATACTTTTTTACTTTGAATGGCAGGAACTTCATTTTAGGATGTTGGAGTAAAGATGTCAAGCACATACTCCCTCTTATGAGCTGCGGCATAAGTGATGTTCTTTCAAAGGATGAACCACCACGTCAAACCCTCATTCGTGAAATCTACATGTTTCTTGACCGTAATGTAAGTTACTTCATAGAAAGGATTTTTTTTTTTCCGAATTAATAGAAGACGTATGTGTCCTCTAAATTTTAATTTTGATATCTATCCTTCTAGTATTGCACATTATCATTCAATACCTGCAATTAAATCATATTTATTCAGTGTCTGTTTGCCTTGCGAAGTCTTAGTACATATCTTTGTATGTAAGGTTCCATGTTCCTGAACTTTCTTTACCTTCCTGGTAAGTAGTTTTTCTCCCTTATTCTGGACATCTTTTAAGATTACTTGTACTTTTGGCTATATGTGTTTCTTTTCTCGATTGATGTGACACCTCTAGCACGATGAGCTTAGAAATTCAGCTGCTAATAACTTTCTTGCAGGGCTACATTAATGCAGGAGTTGCTTCAGAGCAAGGCATAGTGAAACTTGGTAGTCTATCTTATCATAGAGATCCACAAAGGCTTCAAGATAAGGGAGATCACATGGTGAATGCAGCTGGTTTGGACAAAGTTACTCATAATTTTTTTCAGGCTAATCTTCTAGAGCATACTACAGCGATGTCGAATAACAATCTCACTGAAGTTCAGCAAAACATGAACTTGGTTATAGGAAATGATGAAGGTAAGAGTCTCCTGCCACCTTGTGGAAGATTGGAGCATTCTCTAAATGCTCAGGTGAATGGGCAGACTAAGATAGAGCAAGATGTGGTTACTGCATGTGATACTGAATGTTTCCCAATTTCTATGATAGGGAGCCTAGGGTGCCGGGACTCAGAAATCAACTCAATGAATGTGGTTGACAAATTTACTTCACATGATGAAGGGACTAGACAGAGTGATGCTCATCAAGAAGACAATGCAGAAACTTGTAAAGCTCTGATAGCTTGTCAACAAATTGACACCATTGATTGTGGACCAATAGTTGATGTTTCCTCAAAGCATGCACTGGCTTTCTCTGATACAGATAGTATCAAAGAAATGGAGAGTGGACATGCTAATGTTCATTTGGCATCTGTACAATCTTTAGGTGCAGATAATCGTACTAAATCTGATCCAAATGTTCAGAAGAGGATAATTATTGTCGGAGCAGGTCCTTCTGGCATAACTGCAGCACGCCATTTGCACCGCCAGGGCTTTTGTGTGACTGTGCTTGAGGCTCGAGATAGACTTGGGGGTCGTGTATACACAGATCACTCCTCACTTTCAGTTCCTGTTGATCTTGGTGCTAGCATCATCACTGGTGTAGAGGCTGATGTTGCTACTGAAAGAAGGCCAGATCCATCATCCTTAATATGTAGCCAGTTGGGTCTTGAGTTAACTGTTTTAAATAGTGATTGCCCACTCTACGATATAGTCACGGGGGATAAAGTCCCAAGTGATTTAGATGAAGCATTGGAAACTGAATATAATAGTCTTCTTGATGACATGGAACTTCTTGTGGCACAACACGGTGAGAGTGCAATGAACATGTCTCTTGAGGATGGACTGGAATATGCTATTAGGTACCGACGCATGTCCAAGGCAACATCTGATATAGTCACAGAGTTTGATAAACCAAATTTAGTTAATAATCCTATAAAGGTAGCTGCAGCTGTAAATTCTTCATCTTGTAGATCAACAGATTGTGTTGACAATGAACTTAAAACTAATGTTTTGAGTCCCTTGGAACGAAGAGTGATGAATTGGCACTTTGCACATTTGGAATATGGTTGTGCTGCACCACTCACGGACGTATCTCTCCCGCATTGGAATCAAGATGATGTTTATGGAGGATTTGGTGGCCCCCACTGTATGATTAAAGGGGGATACAGCACAGTTGTAGAAAGTCTAGGCATGGGACTTGATATTCAACTGAACCAAAATGTTACTGAGATTATCTACGACATTAATGAAACAGGTCAGGCCCTTCAAGATGAAAAACAGGTTAAAGTAATTACCTCAAGTGGAAAGGAATTTGTAGGGGATGCAGTCTTGATCACTGTGCCACTTGGTTGCCTAAAGGTAGAGACTATAAAATTCTCTCCTACCTTACCAGATTGGAAGCAGGCATCTATACGAAGGCTTGGCTTTGGTGTGCTGAATAAAGTCATCTTGGAGTTCCCTACAGTTTTTTGGGATGATGATGTCGACTACTTTGGAGCTACTGCAGAAGAAACTAATCAAAGGGGACAATGTTTCATGTTTTGGAATGTAAAGAAGACAGTTGGTGCACCTGTTCTTATAGCACTTGTTGTTGGAAAGTCAGCTAAGAATGGACAGACTTTTGACAACTCTGATCATGTCAGCCATGCGTTGCTGGTTCTTCGTAAGCTTTTTGGTGAAGCAGCTGTACCAGATCCAGTTGCATCTGTTGTGACCAATTGGGGCATGGATCCATTTAGTAGAGGTGCTTATTCTTATGTTGCTGTTGGAGCTTCTGGTGAGGATTATGATACTTTGGGAAGACCAGTTGCCAACTGTTTATTTTTTGCCGGTGAAGCAACCTGTAAAGAGCACCCAGATACTGTTGGTGGTGCTATGATGAGTGGTCTTCGAGAAGCAGTACGCATCATGGATATCTTGACCACTGGTAAGGATCACCTAGCAGAGGTAGAGTTGATGGAAGCTATACAAAAACAGTCTGACAGTCAACGAAATGAAGTAAAGGACTTGTCAAATCAACTTGATGCATGCAAACTGGGTGCATTATCCAAAAGCTCTTCAGATGGCAAGCAGTTGTTGCCCACCAAGGATTCTGTATTACAGGACTTGTTCTTTAGTGCAAAGACTACATCTGGACGACTTCATTTGGCTAAAGAACTATTGCATCTTCCTGTTGAATCTCTAAAATATTTCGCTGGGACTAGAGAAGGACTTGGCACACTGAACACTTGGATCCTTGTAAGATTTCCTAGTCAAGTCTTTATGAGCAAACTTCATGATTAATATCTAAACAAACTCTTTCCCCTCCCTCTTCATGAAAACAGGATTCTTTGGGGAAAAATTCGACTCAGCTCTTGCGACATTGTGTTCGCTTGCTTGTGCTTGTATCAACTGATTTAGTTGCTGTTCGTCTATCAGGTATTCTATTTTTCAAAGGATTTTTTGTTTTTCATAACTGTGTCCTCCAGGTTATAATTCCTCTTTCTTTTAGATTGAACTGTCACTTCTATTACATTGAACTGTTATTGTAGGTTCAAATATATAATTACTGTATAGCATATTTGATGTGAAATTTCATAGGGATGTCAAACTGTCAATAACCTGTGTCATGGCCATGCAAGGGCATGTTTGAACCATGTCAAGTTCGTGAGTCGTGACACAACCCTTGATGACATTACCCTAAGCTCAGCTTGGGCTTAGGATGATCTGTGCTAGCTTATGGGCCATGAATTTAGTAATAGGATATTACAAAATACAATTATTTTTAAAAGATAATGATATTAAATCTAAAATGTTAAGCCAATATTTTATTAAATGTTTAGGGAAAAAATTATGACTAATTTGATAGATTTTAAAATTAAAAAAAAAATATTTTAGGGATAAGAATGGGCAATTTATAAAATTCAATGTAAAAAAATTTAAATTGCTTAGGGGTTATGTTAGGCCCATGTCTAGGCCAAGTGAGTTGTCCTCGACATTACACAATTGGCTTGACTCAACTTGTTCTGCTCCTCTAGCATTTCGTGGTGGTAATATATATGCCAATTTATAGAAGTATATATTGTACTTCTCTTTCCTTTGATATTTAGTTTTTAACATTGGTAGGAGATATTCTCTATTGCTTGAACTATTTTGTGAGGCTTACTATTTTTTTTATGATGGCCGAGTGATGGTGACATGAGTTAAGGTGGATGGATATGAAATCCTTGTAAGACTTTTAGGTATCTTGGATCAATTATTTAAAGAAGGGGAAATTGATAAAAATATATTTTAGTACTCCTTTTTAACATGAATCTATTTTGATATTTGACTGCATTTTTGTCCAGTCAACACTAATCTCTAATTAAGCATGCATTGTTAAATTAAAATGTTAGCTTTTCTTATTCCTTTTATAGGAATTGGAAGAACCATTAAGGAGAAGGTTTGTGTGCATACTAGTCGTGATATTCGTTCTGTTGCAAGCCAGCTTGTCAAGATGTGGGTAGAAGTTTTCCGCAAGGAAAAGGCTATCAATGGTCTAAAGTTACTAAGGCAAGCAACAGGAGTGGAACTTTCCAAAGTAAGATCTAAGGATGGAAAATCCCATCTGCGTGCATCTACTGAGACATCAGAAACTAGATGCAATTTGCAAGTTCGTTCATCTTCTGGAAGTCATTCACCATCTAAAGCAAACAATAGAAAGACTGACGTTGCAGCCACAAAGTTAGAATCATCAATGAGCCTAAAATCTGATGTCAAATCATTGCATTTCCAGAGAATGGCAGCTGCAAAGAATAGTTTAGCTATTTCTGCAGAAGAAGCTGCGACTTTTGCTGCCATAGAATCTGCACGAGCTGCTGCTCTGAAAGCTGCAAAGGTTTACATCTAAATTTTCAATACATCCAATAATCCAATTTTTATTTACACATGTTAGTACTTTGCCATGATGGAATGTGCTAAATTCAAATTTTCATTGTTTGTTTTAGGCATATGCAACTTCAGAAGCAGAGGTCACTACATTGCGTGAACTACCAAAGATACCATCTTTCCATAAATTTGCAAGGCGTGAACACTGTGTACAAATTGATGAATTGGATGTTAGAAGGAGGCAATCTGATGGCAATTTTATAAGGCAAGATTGTGCCTCAGAAATAGATTCAAGAAACTGTAGGGTTAGAGATTGGTCTGTTGATTTTAGTGTTGCATGTGGTAACATGGATAATTCAAAATTATCTGGTGATAACCATACTCATTCTAGCTATTCAAATGAATTAGCATATGGATCAAATGCAAGGGAATATTCTGGAGAAAGTGTAGCAATAGATAGCAGAATGACTAGAGCATGGGTTGATACAGATACGGCTGGTAGTGGTGGTGTCAAGGATTCTGTTGCCATAGAGAGATGGCAGTCACAGGCAATGGATGCGGATGCTGATTTTTACTACAGTATTCATATGAGAGATGAGGAAGAATCCAACAAGGAAGAGTTACCAGATGTACAAAACCAGTGTCACAGTGAGGAAGTTGCTGCCATACAATTTGAAGAAAACAAATCATTGTTTGAAAATCAAGTAAGAGGAGTCCACCATATTAAACAGGGAGTTGTGGACTTTGTGGCTTCCCTACTGATGCCTTTATACAGAACTAGGAAGATTGACAGAGAAGGATACAAATCCATAATGAAGAAAACTGCAACCAAGGCAAATCCTTATCCTTACTTTTAAGTTTTACACAGTGCAATAGCTCGTTTTAGCGTGCATATATTATCTGGAGACAGATGAAGAGTTTTCTTTATCTTCTCAAGTATTTTGATTTGTCTGTACCAGGCATTTTTTTCTTTGGTATTTTTTGTTTATAATGATTTAGATATTGGATCCCGGACATATTTGACATGATTATGATAGGCTTGATAATTTGATATATCAACTAGCTTTTATAAATTTTTGAAATTCAGTTTCTAGAATTTTTATTCTTATATTCCTTTACTTTGACTTTGCCAGGTAATGGAACAATGTACAGAAAGAGAAAAAAATATGGCTGTGTATGACTTTCTTGATTTTAGACGGAAGAACAAGGTCAGTTCAACTTTTCATATAGTAACTGTGTCCACTTATTCATGCAAAAAATCTTTGTAAAATGCTAAAGATTTTGACATACTTCTAACAACTTTGGAAGTTTTGATCAATCGTCTTTAGCTAATCACATCTTATCTTTTTGATTTGTTATTTTTTTTGTGTACTTCTGTGTTTCACATCATTGATGTTATTGCTAATTTATCAATAAAGTTTCATCTTCAGAGTATTTTTTTT
The DNA here is from genome assembly GCA_038050645.1 of Hedychium gardnerianum. Classification (NCBI taxonomy): domain Eukaryota; kingdom Viridiplantae; phylum Streptophyta; class Magnoliopsida; order Zingiberales; family Zingiberaceae; genus Hedychium; species Hedychium gardnerianum. The sequence continues at coordinate 5,575,099 of JBBUKS010000029.1, forward strand.
AAAAAAAATTATTACTGCTGTCATGTTTTGACTATCTACTGATTTTTGTTGTTGCAGATTAGATCTTTTGTGGACAAGTTGATTGAAAGACACTTGACTATGCATCAGGGCGTGAAGTTGTGATGTTGCCAGGAATGCCATGAAATTTGGACATACTCGAAGTGCTATTGTCTGAATGATACAAGTCCAACATTTACAGATTAGACGGCTGTGTGGATGTAATCAGGAAGTGTTGGCAACATCATTCTGGACCAGCTGTGTCGAATGCCTTTTGATGTTTATGTCAAGCTAAATGAAGATATCTTGATTGGATTTATCGGCCACCAGCTGCTCTATGAATGCACCTTAAGGTTTATCCTTGAGGACTCTAATGCAATTTCTCCTTCCAAGTTTGGCTATTCAGGAGGAAATGCGAAGGTGATAGATGGTCACAATGTTTGAGGGCATGGATAATCAATGGAATTTTGTGCAGGATAATAGGAAACTGAGTTCTGACAAATATTTTGTGGTATTATGTCTACATGATGAAGTAGCTTTTATTGCATTGTCCCATTTGACAAATTACAGTCTCAAGTGACAGAGCTTCCTTATTCTTTTGATCAAGGATTCGTAGATGAGTGCAGACATTTGCTTTTGCTTTCTTCTTGCTGTATAGTTATGGAATTCATATTACTGATACCCTTTGTAACCTTTTCACGAGAAAAATAACACTTTATTTTAATGACAGTATTCTCAACTGTTATTGTTTCCTTAAATGATATGTTTACTTGTTGTATAACCTCATTTTCTGTTTGTTAGGTTGTGATAAATACTTCAGTTGCGTTAACTCTTATGGCTCCATGCACTTGCTCATGATGTAAATTGATAATGATGGATTAATCAATTCCCATTGAATGATTCATCTTATTATCTGTTTGGCATGTCAGTAACTAGCATCCTACGCTGCATGAACTTATCCAACTATGCTCTATAGTTGCTAACTTTCTATAGCATCTGGCTTGCTATCATAGTTAGAAGATATTTTGATTGTTATTCAGGTTTTGCATGATTGCTAATTGAGTTTTTATTTATGCAGTTGGATAGTTGATGGTAGAGCTTGGATTAGTCTTTTAAACTATATTCAACAGTCTATTAATCAATAAATCCTCAAGGATAAATCATAGTTCAGTACCATGAATAGGTCCCATTTCATTTTCTTCCTTGTCATTCCATAAAAGAAAAGCAGAGTCCTTGCAATATATTGCTTGTCATGAATTGTTTTCTGTTTAACTTCTAAAAGTTTGGCTTTCTGACGATGGATGTTTCTAATTTACCTTCTTAATTTAGTACCAAATTCGTCTTTTAAAAGTTCTTGATAATCAAAACATACATCTTCCAAGATCATAGTGGTTTTGGGAGTAGTCTCAATCTGTAATATACTTTTTTCAGTTTCATTACTTTGGTCGTCCTAAGTTATTTAGAGATTTCTTTGACACATTTGTAATTGAAGTCTTTGGCATTTGTATTGAAGTGAGGTTTGCTTCATTATAATCTCCCTTCTCCTGGAAATCTTTGTAATAGATTTTTTTGGAGTTGAATATTTCAGTTGACTGACTTATTTGTTTAAGCGAATTATTGTCATATTTTTACTTGAACTTTCTGTCTCATTTACATTTTGGACAACCGATCATGGGAAATTATATAGTTGCAAGAATGATTTTTTTATCTGCTCCATAGAGTTAGTTGCATTGCTTGCTACTGTGTTAAGCTTCTAGTTCAAGTTCTTTTGTTGTAAGCATTTTTTAATTCAACTTCTTTACACAGTCTAACTAGCTGTTGCATGCACATATCAGTGTTAGACTCGCATTGTGTGCTTGGGTGAATGAAGAAAGAGCTCCATGTAGACTATTTCATAGTTACATCTGTCTTTCTTTTTTTAGGAACTAAAGTAAACATCTAAGTTCATAAACTACAAAATTTTACTGCACTTTTTGATTGTTACTAGAGGATCCAGGTTTGTCAATTATATTTTCCATCTAGGTTGCATGTGACATGATACTGCCTATCATTCGAAACTATCTTTTTTTTTAGTTGTGAATTGTAAGGCATCTATGTTACACACAATGCAATTTTTTTTATTTAAAAATATGATATTCTGAGTTATGTGAGGAGGAATGCCCATGATCTTCCTTCTAGAACTACCTTGTGCACATCTGGTACTATTTCAATTTATTTTTATTTTTATTGATAAAATAGCAATAATTTCAAGTTAGAAGCATTGATTTTGATTGATATGAACTGAAGAGCTTTGGTTTGTAAAGAATGCAAAATGATGTTCTAGCTCTATTTTGCCTCCAGTTTTTACTTTTCTAAAACTCATTCCAGTTATAATGATTTGAAGTTACTAAAGCATGCAACAGGATCATAACTATTCAAAGTAAGATCTAAGGATGAGAAGCCACATCTGCATGCCACTACTAATACATCAGAAAAATGGATGCGAAATGCAAGTTCCTTCATCCGGAAGTCATTTGCCATCTAAAGCAAATGACGGTGCCTTCAAAGAATATTTAAGCTGTATCTGAAGAATAAGCTGCAACTTTGCTGATGTAGAAGCTGCATGAGTTGCTGCCCTGAAAGCCGCAAAGGTTTTCAGCTAGTTTTTCTTCAAGTTCAGTAATTCAATTCTTGATTATGCTTGTTAATACTTCTTCGACCCGATGACGTGCTAAATTCAGGTTTTACTGCTTTACTGTAGGCAAATGCAACTTCAGAACCAGAGGCTGTCACTTTGTGTGAGCTTCCAAAGATATAATCTTTCTATAAATTTTCAAGATCAGAACAATGCAAATCGACGAATTGGATGCAAGAAGGAAGCAGTCAAATGGTCTTTTTGTAAGGCTCTAGATTATCAGAAACAGATTCAAGGATCTGTTGATTTTAGTGTTGCTCGTGACAACTTATATGATTCAAAAATGTCCTTTATGAAAGAATATATTATGCTACAAGTGCAAGGGAGGTCAAATAAGAAGAGTTAACCATATCAAACAAAGCCTTGCGAATTTTTCGACTTCATATAGAACTAGGAAGATTGCCAGAGAGCTGCAACAGAAGGTAAATGGTTGTTCTTCTCTATCATTTACAGACCAGGATGAACACTTTTCCTGGTGTATTTGAAATGATGATGAAAGATACTAATTCCATTAACTAAGAAAATTCATTTAGTTGAATTTTGTTCTTATGCCCTTTTGCAACGCTAAAGATGTATAACTCTGAAGATTCTATCAATTTTCTTTAGTTAAACATCAACTTATCTTGTCGATTTATCGATCATGTATTGACAATCTTTTTTTTGTTGTTGCAGATCAAATCTGTGGGGACTAGCTACTTGAACTATAAATCAGAGTGCAAAACTGTGATTGTTGCCAAGGAATGCCTCAGAATTTATTCATTTTGGAAGTACAATTGTGTATAAGGGGAATCTTGATACAACGATAAATTATTATCATGTGACTTTATATGATCCGATTCTTCTCCGGAACCCTAGATCCGCGTTGACGGATTATCGAATTGTGTAATTGATAATATTATTTGTCATTCTAACTAAACAGTAATTCCATACTCAGACTGATATGAGCCTCAATTTTGTTGCATCTTCAATATAAAATATGTATGTTTTGGAAGATACTTTATAATGCTTTATTTTTGTTGGAATTTATATAATTTACTTAGATTTTATTATTATGCTATAAGAAATTGAAAAGAAATGAAATAGCTTTTAAATAAATAAGAGTAATTAATTGTTTTATTTATTTAATTTTTTGTTGTCATTCAAGTAAACATAAGATTATAAAAAAAATAATTGAATAAATAAAATACATAAATAGGTAAAATAATAGGGACGATGAGAGCATCTGTCTATTTTTGGGGGTTTAAGATGTCCGCATAGGGAACAGGAACGGACCCATAGAGAATTCATAGGTCAGAGCTCTGGACTTGGGAGACGGATGAGAGGAGAGCTCGAGAGTGGAGGAGTGGCGAGGAAGAGCAGCGGCAGCGGCAGGAGGAGATGTGATTTCTCCAAGATCCATCCGCTTGATGCTCCTCGGGGAAGCCAAGAGACGGTAGAAATCAAGTTGAGTTTGTAGATCTTTTTCGTCCCTTCTTTTCCATACATCTTTTAGGTTTTCTGCACTGCTTTTTCCTCATTCTCGAGTGAGTTTTTGTCTGGTTCTTTGATTTTAAGTCGCATTGCTCTCGTGAGCTGCGATCGTCTAATCAAACTTTTCGTCTTTGATTTTTAGGAAAAATATGTTTTTTTTTATAAAAAAAATGATGTTATCTGATTGTGAGTGCTCGTATTTTAAAACCCTACTTCTGATTCTTTTCTTACGTGTATTTTCTCCCCATGCGGTTTGGATCGCTGGGAGTGTTTGCATGTTTGTATTGCGTGCTTTGGGAAGGAGAGAAGACTCTCTAGTTCAACTTATGCTAATTCCATTGCTATGTTGCTTGTTTGAAAAAGTTCGAATTCCTCATCATCCCTGAGTGTTTACCACGAGAGTATGCGTGCTGCTTTCACCAGGGAATCTTTGGCAATATAAGTGTACATGAAATATTTGATCTACGAAAGTAAAGCTGGCCGTATTTGAGAATAATCATTAATATGGGAGGAAAAAGTTCAACTTTTTTTTTTCTTACTCACATAAGTAACTTTCATTCTCATGGCATTCATTTTCTGATGATTGAACCATGAGTTGATATAATAATGTTGTTGCACTTTGAAAAAAAAGTAGGCAAATTTCCGGCTAGTTCAAGTATTAGTTGATAGAATTATACTTTTGGCAATGTACCTAAATATTAGGATCTTGATGTAATGTAGGAACATTGCCACAGGTATGTTCTTACCCTTATATTGTAGAAGCTTTTGACCTTGTGATTTCCATGTTTTTATATTGTCAAATTCATTTGTTGATTAAGCATCTTAGATCGATTTTGCAGAGGTAAAAAAAATAAAGTCTATGTGAACCAAACCTATGTAATCAAGATTTCTTGTACATTTTTTTTTCTTTGCCTGAAGCACTATTGAAGTTATTAGAATGTTTAGGCCTTGTTTGGCAACTGGAAATTTTTTCTTTTCAATTTCCATGTTTCAGAAAATCAGAAGTCATTAAAAATTAGAAAGAAAATATTTATTAAATCATTCACCTCTAATAAATTTAAATGTGTCAACAAAGTCATTTCTAATTATTTATTTTATCTTTTCAAAATTTTAGATTCTATTTTCTAAGAAATTAGAAAAAAGTTAGAAAATTTTCTAAAACAAACAGGCATTAGTTTTTTCTCCCCTTCTACGTAGTCCACTGCTATGCTTAACCCCAATAAATTTTTTCTTATAGTTGCAGAACTTTTGTCCAAACTCCCCTTTTAGGCAAACATGTAAAGCATTGACCTATGCAGCATTTTACAATGTCTGAAATTTCTTGAACAATTCCATAATATGGAACCATCTAATGACCTAACCTAGTCTTTCAAAATTTTCATCTTGGCGTATTTACACAAATACACAATTATGATATGTCAGAGAAAAGATTTTTTGAAGGTATCTTATATTAGTCAGCATCAAGACAGTTTACCTTTACCTATTTAAGAAATAATGTATACATGCCCAAACAGGATATATAAGTTCTTTATTAATGTTGCATGTTCTTATTTTATTGATGAAGAGAAGTTTTATTCACATTAGGAGGATAGATAGCACATACCCTGCTTGCCATCAAATATGGGTCACAGATATTCCTACCACCCTGCAATGAATAATATATACTATTCAACTTGGAAACAAGCACCACCATCAATGGGTAAAGACTCTTCCTGTCAGGGAATTATTACTTTATTTTTCTCCATATTAATTACTCTCAAATTGTGAATTTTCATGATTACCCTTATCCTTCTCGATTCAACTGTTTCACTGCTGGCACCTGTAATCAGACATGCATGACTAGAAAATGTACATTCAATATTTTTCCTGTGTTTATGAAATAATTCTAGTACAATTTATTTGTAAATCGTATGAAATAAATATCCTGACGCTTTGTTTGTTGGCATATATTATATCAGAAAGCACCTCGACTTGTCTGACTTTGGGTGCGTTAAGAGTTAATTTTGGTTGTATTTAAATAGTGGCAAGGAAGATGTTAGCCTAACCCTTTCTATGCATTCACCCACCAGTCTCTCATTTCCTTTTCTACCTTGTTACTTGTCCTGCTACATGACCACCATGAATGTAAGGGCAGCTAAGATTAGTGTTGCTGGCGGTGAAGTTAGAGTTCTGTCAGGTTGAAGAGACCTTGATTAAATTTTGGGCCTTACCCTCTTGCTATCCTGTTTATTTATTGTCTTGAATTCTTTCCACAGTTGCAGTTGTATATCTTTTTGTGTTGAAGTGGTATGGTGAAGTGTACTAGAAATGATCATGTTACACCTCGTGCATTTAATTCAAGACTTTAATTTTAGTTACAAATTAAGCAATCTTGTTACAGCTTCCTGCTTACAAATAATGCATTTATTTCAAGCAGATATAGGAGCTTTCCACTTGTGATTTAATTTTGATAATGGATGAATGTGGGCAAAGAGAGAACGGGCGGTACAAGCCTACTCATGCGCAGGTACAGGACACACCTACAGATACACATTTCTAACTCTTTTCGGAAGCCCATTTGCATAACATTTTACTAAACTAAACTACATTGTGGAACACTGTAATGTCCTATTTTCATTTACTTATCATCTAACATCATGGTCGAAGGACTTTTGGTCTGAAAATACCTGTTTTTGCTAGATATATTATGACATTACAAAGCACAATAGTTTGGTTTGCCTGTTGTGTCTCTAACATGCGTTCGATACATGCTGGCAGGATGATTCTCATTTGTGTTCCAGATATATTCAGTTTTCAAGTAGTTATTGACAATATTTTGAAATCTCAATCCCATGGTGGTTTCAATCATTGATCTAACTAGTACAATCTCTTGTAGACATGTAAACCCATAACTGCCTTGCACCCTTCAGTTCCCTCCTCGGTGATCTGGTTCACTTGCAAATAATTTTTGCTATAACTGCTAGAAGAAACTGAGTTCGAAGTTATATTCAGTACAAGAACCCCATTTTAGTACTATAAGGCGACACTTGCTACAAGCAAGAATTTGTTCTTGCGAACTAGCAAGATGTTCTGATGGGAGGACAACAATAACCTATTTATACACAGTTGATGGCTGATGGGTTAATAACGATACTGAGCCATTTTCATAACCAGGGCAAGTGAACTAGCTCACAACCATGGGTTAAGGAGAATTTAAGAAAGTAAGAGTGTCGTGCGAATAACAAGAACAGAAAGGTTCATACGAGAAGATGGTTGACAGTGACCAATAGAGATGATGTCAGTGAAGCCGATACATAATTGATATGAAGGATGGTACTGAAACAATTGTTGTTGCATCTGAGGTTTACTGGAATATTTAATCTGATGCTCTTCTAAAGGAGGTGGATATAGTAACAATTCATTTTTCGTCTTATCGGATTTATCATACATTTTCTTAGATGAGCATGATATGCGCTTAAATGAAGTAGTTCATCGAATATTTTACTATATCTGCATGACTTCTGATTCTTTTGTTATTTCACAGTGGATGGTGCCTCAACATCTCCAGAAGGATAGCCAAACCATAAAACTCATCATGGCTGAACGAGACAAAGTGCTACGAGAACGAGATCTTGCCATTTCTGAGAGAAAAACTGCTTTGGCCGAGCGAGACATGGCATACCTCCAGCGCGATGCTGCAATTGCTGAGCGGGACAGTGCCATTGTGGAACGTGAGAATGCTACTGCTGCCCTTGAATATACACGGGATAATGGTATTAGTGGTAATTGCGGACTTGGATGTGGTAATAAACATTTGTACCAGCAACATCGCCACCATATTCAACATGTCCAACCGCAGCACATACCAGATGCTCTCTACAACCCTAAAACCGAGGTTCCTAGAGAGGTATTGCCCATGTCAACCGCTTCAAATGCAGATCCGAAAGCCTGGAATTTCAACAAGGCGAGGCAAGGAGCTAAAGCCGGACCCTCCCCATTGAAGAAGTTCAAGACACCCAGGAAGAGTAAAACTGGTGGAGTTAACAAACAAGTCACTATCGCAAAGACTTCCAATGACTGGAAGTTTGAGGTTGGAGGAGACAATACAGCTAAGCTGATTTTATTGCATAAGCATGATGACTGGGAGAGTCGAGACCTCGGTCTGAACCAGGTCACATTCGACGACTCAACGATGCCTGCACCCGTCTGTTCATGCACTGGGAAATACCGGCAATGCTACAAATGGGGTAATGGGGGATGGCAGTCTTCCTGTTGCACAACTACTCTTTCGATGTACCCCCTGCCGGTGATGCCCAACAAGCGCCACGCCCGTGTTGGAGGGCGAAAGATGAGCGGCAACGTGTTCAGGAGGCTTCTCAGCAGGCTTGCAGCAGAAGGCCATGACCTATCCCTGCCGGTCGACCTCAGGGAACACTGGGCCAAGCACGGGACTAATCGATACATCACCATCAGGTGAGTCGAATTGTCGTATAGATGTATCAGACTCCCCCAATAAGGAAATTTGAGCTTTAGCATTTTGTGTCTGTGCCCTATGTCTATGCAGTAGTTGTGTTCAATGAAGAATTGGTCTTCTAGTCTCTTAGTATTATTTCCTATCCAGTTAAGATTTTCATTGTATTTGTTAAACTGAAAACTGGACAAACAATCCAGTGAACACTATGAACATGGCTAATTACAAATTTATTAGAAATTAACTAAGACTTTTGCTCATGAAAAAAAATAGTTTGATAACTTTCTGAATTAAGAAATGTGAAGTGGTTAGTTTGTATAATTTTTGTTAATTATATAAAAAAAATTACAGAGAAGATTAATTGTAAAAGAAAAAATATATATATACTATTGTTTTTGAATTCAGTAGATCTTCGTGTTACAATTTGTTTTTGGTTTTTTGGGTTAAAATGTTACAATTTGTTGTTGTTGCTCAATCTTTATAAGCAATTTATTGGTTTCATCTTTTTCAACAACCGAATCCTTTGGAGCGACGACGCCTTTTTCGGCGTTGCAGTCGGCGATTGCGCCTCCGGTGAGCTGCTGCGCCCGCTCCGCCTGTGCGTCCCAATCGGTGACGCCGATGACGGCGAGCATCAGGGCGACGCACGTCGCCTGGGCCGCGAGGAGCCCGAGCCAGAGCCCCACGAAGCCGAACCCGGCGAAGAACGCGAGGCCGACGGCGGCCGGCATCCCCACGCAGTAGAAGGCGCCGAGGTTGATGTTGGCGCCGGCCCGCGGCCGCGCGCTGCCGCGTAGCACCCCGCACCCGGCCGTCTGCGGGCAGTTCCCGAGCTCGCACAGCCCGAGCAGGGGCAGCGCCGCGCTGGTCAGCGCGAGTACGTCCGGGTCGCAGCTGAACATCCTGGTCCACGAGCGGCGCACGGCGACGGCGAAGCAGAGGGAGGCGACGCCGACGGCGGCGCCGCAGTTGAGCCCGACTTTGGCCGCGCGGCGCGCGCGGTCGGGCCGGTTCGCGCCGAGCTCGTTGGCGACGCGCGTGGAGACGGCGAAGCTGAGGGAGGAGGGGAAGATGTAGAGGAGGGAGGTGGTCTGGATGAGGACGCCCATCGACGCGACGGCCGCGCGGCGGTCGACGAGGAGACCGCAGAGGATGATCATGATCTCGTACCACCACCACTCCAAGCACACGGACGCGCAGCTGGGAACGGCGAGGCGGAGGAGCGTGTTCCACCCTCGGAAACACTCGCCGGAGAAACAGAGGAGGCTACGGAGGTGGCCGGAGAAATAAATGTAAAAACAGAGGAAGGCGACGAGGTTGAGATTGGTGAAAACAGAGGCGTAGGCAACGCCGGGGAGTCCAAGGCCGAGGACCGAGACGAAGAGGTAGTTGACCGGAAGGTGGAGGGCGACGGAGAGGCCGGCGCAGACGGTGAGCGGGAGCGTGACGGACTGCGCGCGGAGGTAGACGCGGAGCGGGTGGAGGAAAGAGTGGATGAGGAGGTCGGGGAGCGAGGCGCGGAGGTAGGTCGCGGCGGCGGCGGCGAGGGCGGGGTCCTGGCCGAGGAGGAGGAGGACGGGGCGTATATAAAGCCAAAGAAGGGAGATGGGAGCGGCGGCGCAGAGGAGGAGGAGGACAGTCCGGTGAAGGTCGAGTCTGACGAGGCCAAGCCGGCCCGCGCCGAACGCCTGCCCGCAGAGCGGCTCCATGCCGGCCGCGAGGCCGGCGAGAACCGAGTACCCAGTTATATTAGCAAACCCGATGGCGAGCGCGCCACCGGCGAGCGAGAGTTCCCCGAGGCGGCCGAGGAAGAGCATCGAGATCATGGAGCGGGAGTAAAGAAGCAGGCCAGTGAAGACCATAGGCCATGCCAAGCTCACAATCGCCTTTGCCTCTCCGACTGCCAAAGCTACCCAATTCGCCGGCTCGACGACCTCGCCGGCGGCCAAGGGCACCGTAAGGAATCCGTGAGCACTCCGGCGATGGCCGCACATGTTCTCCCTCCCTCCCTCCCTGTCCCTGGACTCATCGGAGCTGCAGGAAGTTGACTTATATAGGCGGATCGAGTGGTCGGTCAAGTAGTAAAAGTCAAAGTGTTCCACGCGGATGGGAGACCGTCACATCTCACCATCTGTCGACAGGTCAAACGACTCCACTGTTGCATTTTCCCCAACACATTTGACACGCTCGCAAATTTCTTCTCCTTCTTCCTTCTTCCTTCTTCTTCTCCATTGTTGTTCTTGATCTTGATGCTGATGCTTGTTGTTTGTCCATATCAGAGGGCTCTGACCAAGGCAATCAGTTTGGAACACCTCTTCTTCTTCAGTTCTTCAGTTCTTCTGCCTCATTTGAAAGATTTTCCTGCTACTAATGACATAGTCAAATGGAATTCGATTCGAAGCAACAGCCAACAAAGGGAAATGATCCCTAATCAAGCTGGCAAACCTAACTAGCTCACCAACAAGTAGGTAAGATGTTCGGTAACCCGAACACTTTGCTCGCCCCATCAACTCAGAGGACTCAGTTGTTCGAGAACTCTCAATGACTTAAACATCGGAAGGATCTTACTAGACAACTTTAGTGCACTTTCAATCTGGCAGAGGGCCTAGTCGTATTAGTACAAGAAGCCTATCACTTATAATGTAGTTCATCATTGTACACATAATACTGATTAATCATGATAGCATTGCTAAACCATGCCATCGACTACAATTGGATATCAAAAATGCTCAAGAGGCGATAACCATTGATAGTTTGCCTTTCACTTTCAAGCAAATTCAATGAATGTGATACTACAGGAAGAAAGAAAACCACTTCACAATTTTACAAGTTGATGAATATCAAAGTTGTTTGGTTGTCCACCAGATAACCAAGGAGACGAGCATCTTCCTCGTTGTTCTATACTGTATTGAAAAGCCTACTGATAAACCACACACAATCGAAGGGGAAGGTGAAACTTTACAGGCTTCAATTTTATCGAGAGAAGCCAGCACAGAACGATATGGCAACATCAGCTTTCTGAACAGGAGCAGGCAAGCAACCAACCAGCAAAGGCTTCTTTGAGAAAAGAATTAACTGATCCAAGAACATGAAGCATTATGAAAACCCCAATTGAGGGTGATAGGGATGGGCTGCCAAGCCTGGGATGGAACTTGTCTGGTGTGATTGGCACCGAGGTGGGCACTGGTTCCACTGCCATCCATTACATGTAAGTGCTTGTGAACCGAAATGGACAGTGGTAATGGCTCACGAGAGATCGACCGTGGGAACGTAAAGCTTAAAGGAGGAGGGGTTTGAATGAGTTGGAGTGGGACTGGTGTTTTGTGGGGGGCAAAGAGGACAAGAATGATTTGGCTAGCACCAACATGAGTAGGGAAGAAGCAAGGCCTGATAAAGCTCTGCGGTTTGTTTTCCTTCTGCAGGTTGTCAGGGACCTTCTAGATTTAGCTTCAACAAGGAAAGAAGAGGGAACCATTTCACTAGAGTAGGTGAGGTGAAGACACAAAATCATGAATCCCCTTGTCGAGGTAGATTTTCGGAGTTTTTTTCCTGACTTACAGCTGCCCCTGAAAAACAACAACAGCCAGAGTTATATCCTAAGAACACTGCAAGAAGTGCTTGTGAAGAGAAATTGAAAGAAAAGAGAGATTGAACCACTTGAAGCCGGTTGTAATTGATCAAACATCCATAGGAATAAATCTGAGAATGGGCACATACGAGTCACGCCGGGTTAGATGTGACCTTTCAACAAACTGAATCTTGAAGACCTTTCAACAGAATGATAAAGAGTGTTACCTTATTCATTGTTAACCATTTAGCAACACATTGTTTGTGGTATTTATGCTGGCATGGTAGCTTCATCAACTGATCTTGGTTCTTGTAAGGCGTGCAACAGATCACACATCTGTGTGCAACAAGTACCATCATCAGTTACCAGAACTTAAGAAAGAAGTTGATATCTAAACTTTGGAGATTCTGACATACACAAAATACTTGCCTTGTTTTCACCTCTTATCTTTGACTTTCATCAAAGTAGAGTCAGTTTTGTTGCTATTTTGTCTACAACTATACGTTTCTTATAGAATTTTATAGAAGCAGTATATCGTACTTCAAAGTTATAGGACAAATTTGTGCCATGTAAGCAAAGAGAGTAGGATACATACTCTTGATTTTTGCCCCAAAAACAAAATAGCCAGGTTTGTATGTAGAAGTTGGCAAGGAAGCAATCAGTTCATCTGATAATCCTTCACTTTCGGTACCCATAGCTTCACGGAAATGTTGCAACTCCTAAAGTTGCAGAAGGAAATTATTAGTTTTGACAATGAAATAAAGCCAAAGAAAGAGCATACATTCAAGTAACAAGTGTGATTAGTTTACTCGATAAACTATTCAAAATTGTACTATTCAAAGAGCATACATTGAAGAGGGAATGGCAACAGGAATTTTGATAGAGTTCAAATGCCTTCATAGCCTATTCAAAATTGTACTTATTGAAAATAAATTGACATTTAGGAAACACAGACCTCATAGTCATATTTTCTTTTTCAGTTGAATCCGCCATTGAATCCTGTGGATCGCCAATTGCAAGAATGTTTCAGTTTTGAATACACAAATCAACATCCAATTAAAGAAAAACTATAATCCACAGTACCTGATCAGATGATACAAAGAATTAAACTCGGTACCGGAAGATTCTGAAGTTGTATTGGTAACCTGATCAGATGATACACTTGAAGAATTAGACTCGGTATTGGAAGATTCTCAAAAAGTTGTATCTCGGTATTGGAAGATTCTGAAAAAGTTGTATCTTTTACCTAATCAAATGATACACTTGAAGAATCAGACTCAACACTGGAAGATTCCAAAGAAGTTGTATCATTAATGTGATCAGATGATTCATTTGAAGAATCCAAATCAGTCCTGGAAGATTCCAAAAAATTGTATTGTTAACCTGATTAGATGATACACTTAAGAATCTGACTCACTACTGGAAGAGTCCAAAGAAGTTGTATCGTTAACTGAAACGTTAAATAAGAAAGATTAGCCATGTAATCACCAAATCTAATTAAGTTCGATCCATTAGTTTTCAATGGGCCAATTTCATGGATATTTTCCAGCAGTTTGGCTTTATTATAAAGCTCAGCATGCATTAATCTGACTATAAAATCGGTAACTACTAACAGTTACCTTATTGTTAAATTAGTTTTGTTGTAGACTATAAACCATACCAAGAATAGGTTGTTTCATGAGATGGCAACAAAAAATAATCAGTTTACGATATCAGAGTTTCTGAACCAAAGTACTTTGGAATAAGACCCAAGTTAATGTCGATGTTGAGTTGAAAATTAGTGGATTATACAAATAACTTCCATATTTCATATAACCATTCTATTTTGAGTGGCTTTTAACTTCTTGCTCAAAAGATTTTTATTAGCCAAATAATGAGAAACATGAACAAAAAAAGCAAACACTAATTTCAATGAAGATAAGAACACTGATTATGAGTTAATTACAGAGAAATATCAAACTGAGAGAAGTTTGAAGATTTTTGTTATATTCTTTACCTGCTTGTGTTATGGTAATTTCCCCCCATGAAGCACGAGCAAGATGGTACTCTAGCTCCTGCATTTCTCTGGCTGTTTAGAATTCCTTGCTATGACCTCTTCTTCGTAAAGAGCAGCCATTGCAGAATTCCATTCTTCCATTCCTTGCTGAAAGAAAACACCATTCTGAAATTTAGTTTAAAATAAAATCATAATAATACTCAATTGCACAAAAGAGGCATCTCATACTACATATCTTCTCGCATAACTGGAGAAAGATTGGGAAAGGCGAAACACCTCTACAATGTCAATGCACGCCAAATACTCCATCGGAATATAGCAAAAGCCTAAACATGCCACCTTTCCGCCAAACGGGATCAAAATTACCGGTCATATGAACAAGGGATCCAACAGTGAGCATAAAGAACACTGCGCCCACCTATCAAAAACCTAAAGGGATCATCCAACAAAACACCCCAAGGACCAATTTTTCCATCAGGATCCGAAGCAAAACCCTACAAACTTCGACCTAAAGGATAAGCAAAGGAAGATTAACGATCACAGGTGAGTATTTCTTCTTACCTGCGCAGAGATTTCGCCCTATCGCTCTGGAATCCGCGGCCTCCACAGCTCTGCGGCACTTCACTGCGAGTGCTTGTGCTTGCCCGTATATATATATAGTGCTCACTGTAGCAAGCCATTAATCACAACAATATTTAATAATTTGCAAATGCAAATTTTTATTGATTGTTATTTAATAATTTTCACTAATAATTTAGGCGGTTCTTTAAAAATTATTCTAATATAAAATATATAAAATTAATTATAATACCAGATTAGAGCCGCTAATTTAGGCGGTTTTAATTAATTGCAATAACGAATTATTAATCACTATATTTATACACAACTAATTGTAATAACAAGTTATTAATTGATTAGCCCTGAGGCAATGTGTCTTGGTTAGGTCTTTTAATGATAGATTAGATATTTGAAGTTTGAGATTTAGCTGTGATATATTATTGAAGATTTTTCTCCTTAATGAATAACGGATTAGAGAACGCTGGCTGTCAGGATGAGCCTCCACATGTGCTTTTCTGATTTATATTGGTGACCGATGAAAAACTTCTATGGGACTGGGTCGATCACCTGAAAAAAAAGTTATTAATTGATTAAAAAGTATATAATTAATAGCGTAAAAATTAAAAGAGCGCTCCTATTTTTACGAATCATCAAAGGGACGTCCTTTTTTGTTTATTATCAAAAGGGCGTCTCATTTTCTTGTAAAATAACACAATTGTCCTCCACTAAAAATTAGAAGCTTATTCTCATTATTATCTCTCTCCTTTTTTTCTCACCTAAATCGACACGTTATAGTAGCTACGAATTGAGCTGTCACACAGTTATAACAGTTATGATTTCGTAGCTGCTACAACATAAAAAAAAATTAACACTAAAATTATTCAAAGACTCTAAAAAGATTTAAACGATATTTTTTTAGCCTGAAACCTAGTTGTTACGGGTTCCACCCCATGAAAAATTATAGATATCTGAACGAGCTTCAATTTGATATATTGTGCGTCATGTGGTTTAACCCGAGTCAAAAGTTATGATGTTTCAAAGTTTAAGGTTTAACATTCATGTTATAACAACTACAATTTTATAACGGTTATAACGTGAATGTTAAATCCTAAATTTTGAGAGGTCGTAACTTTTGACTCGGGTAAAATCACGGGATGCATAATATATCAAACAGAAACTCGTTTAGAGATCTTTAATTTGATGTATTGTACGTCTCATGGCTCAACTCGAATAAAAAATTATGACCTCTTAAAATTTACTCAGCATATACATTATAGTAGCTACGAAACCGTAGTTGCTATAACTGTGTGACAATTCAGTTGTAGCAGCTATAAGCTACAACTACAAGTTCAACTTTAAAAGGCTATAAATTTTGATTCGGGTTGAACCATGAGACACACAATATATTAAAACGAAGTTCATTCAGAGATATTCGATTTGATATATTGTCTATTTTGTGATTCAATTCAAGTCAAAAGTTATAATCTCTAAAAGTTATAACTTATAGTTATAGCAGCCACAATTTCGTAGCTGCTACAATGTGTATACTGATAAATTTTGCAAGATCATAACTTTTGACTCGGATTGAACCACGAGACGCACAATATATCAAATCGAAGATTTCTGAACGAACTTCGATTTCTCGTGATTCAATCAGAATAAAAAAATTATGACCTCTTAAAATTAAACTTGTAGTTGTAATAACTACAGTTTCGTAACTGCTACAACGTGTATGTTCGGTAAATTTAATGAGATCATAACTTTTAACTCGAGTTGTTATAAGACGCATAATATATCAAATCGAATATCTTTAAATGAGTTTCAATTTGATATATTATGTGTCCCATGATTTAACCCGAGTCAAAAGTAAAAGTTTTGATCTCTCAAAGTTTAAGATTTAACATTCACGTTGTAGCAGCCACTAAACCGTAACTGTTACGACATGAATGTTAAATTTTAAACTTTGAAAGGTCATAACTTTTGACTTGGGTTAAACTATGAGATACATAATATATCAAATCAAAGCTCGTTCAGATGTCTACAATTTGTTATGGGGTGTAACCCATAACGATTAGGTTTCAGACTAAAAAAAATATCGTTTAAATCCTTTTCGGAGGCTCCTAATAATTTTAATGTTGTAATAACTATAGAATCGTAATTGTTATAACTGTGTGATATTTTAGTTGTAACAACTATAATATCGGAGCTGCTATAATTATATAGTAGATACAGATTCGTAATTGCTCAACGTGCTAATTTAAAGAGATAATAATAAGAATAAACTATTATTTTTCAGCGGAGGACAGTTATATCAAAGGAGTGAGATATATATTTTTTTATAATAAAACAAAGACTGATGCCCCTTTGATAATTCATAAAAATATAGTCACCTTTTCTATTTTTACCATAATTAATAATTCAATGATACTACTTATTTTTTAAGTTTTTATTCAATTTATTTATGAACTTAGCCATTTGGACATCAATAGATCTTTAATTAGTTAAGATGGTAAACGAACAAAATCGAGTCAAGTTTTATTTTATTTAAATTTATTTAATAAGAGAATTAATTTAAATTAAGTCAAAGTGATTAATATGAAGTAATAGAGATTTATTAAATAGTTATCTTAATTTAAATTTATTTAATTATTTAAAATCTATATTTTTAAAGTTATTTGTCATTGTCAAACACTTAATGAAATAATAATGTCCAAAATATATAGTCAATTTCATTAAGTTAAAAGGTAAAAGATTAAAAAAAGTCTAATTATTCATGATACTCTTTCAAAATTTATTAAAATACCATTTTATCCATAATTTAATATCTAAAATATTTTTTATCTTCTTGAAACAATTTTAATATAATTTTGGTCAAAATTATTTTAAAATGATATAATTTTAATTAAAATTATTTTAAAATAATGTGATTTTGATAAATTCACTTTAAGACGAAACACAAAAGAATTTTTAAATATTAAATTATGAATAATTTTTTTTTTAATATTTAAAAAAAAATATTTTTAACAATATAAATAATTAAGAGTGCTTGTGAAGTTGAATTTTTTTTGCATAGTCAAACAATTAAATTAAAATAATAATACTTTTCAAATACTAAAAGGTAACGATTTTAAAAAAAAATTATTGTGTTTACTTTCTGAAATTGAGTGGAAAATAATATATATATAATAATGTATTTTTTTTGTAAGTTTACCTACTACTATTTTTAAAAGAAAATAATTATTGTGTTTAATTTTTAATTTTTTTTTGAAATAATAATATAATGATTATATTCTTTAATAAATAAATAAATTTTTTAATATTTAAATTTTAGTTATGAAATATTATAAGAGAGTTTTTTTAATAAAAAGTGAATTTAAAAATATTAATTATTTTGATAAATTTTTATTTATATTTTTAAATTTATTTTGATAATCGTGAAAAACTTTTATAAGGACCATCTTAATTCCGTTTATTTAATTTGGAGTCAAATCTCTTTTATTTCCTCTTGTGGAGAAGAAGAAATGGAATGA